>PITA01009139.1:60822-79823 GCA_004023965.1 Spilogale gracilis | reverse complement strand
GAAAAAAAAATTTAGTAACAATAAAAAAAATAAATAAGCTGGAAAAAAAAATAAAATAAAATATAAGTTAAAAAAAAAAAAAAAAAAAAAAAAAAGAGGGCACCTGGGTGGCTCAGTTGGTTGAGCGACTGCCTTCGGCTCAGGTCATGATCCCGGAGACCAGGGATCGAGTCCCACGTCAGGCTTCCTGCTCGGCCGGAGGCCTGCTTCTCCCTCTCTCACTCCCCCTGCTTGTGTTCCCTCTCTGGCTGTGTTTCTTTCTGTCAAATAAATAAAAAAATATTAAAAAAAAAAGAATTTCAAAAAGAATAGCAAACTGAACTCAGGAAAAGTAAAAAGAAAGAATAAAGAAAAGAGCAGAATAAAATCAGAAAATAGCATACATCAAAACAAACAAACAAACAAAAGCCAGTGAGGTAAAAAGTTGAGTCTTTGAAAACCTTAGTATAAACTGAGAGACCCTATCAAGGCTGATAAAAAGATAAAGCACACAGGGATGCATACAACTAAAAGTGGATTACAAGATGGAAACTGTAATTTTCGCAGACATTAAAAAAAGAGTAAGACATACCATACCAAATAATGTAAAACTTTAAGGTATAGTGGACAAATTTATGGAAAAAGTACAATTACTGACACAAGAATAGACAGAAAAATCTGGACAACTCTATATTTAAGACACTAAAAATATAACTAAAGACTTCCCTAGGAAGAAACTTCCAGAATCACGTGACTTTTCCAGTGAGTTTCTCCAAATATTTACAAAAAGGATCATGGTAGTCTTTCTCATCGTCTCTTACAGAAATTAAATGGAAAGGAGGACATCTCCAAAACTTTTCATAGAACAACATAACTCAGAACCACAATATGACAAAGGACATGGCAAGAAAGAAAAACCAGAAAGTTATAATCTTGTTGCCCTTAGGAAAACAGAACAAAAGTAAAAAAAAAAAAAGCGATTTTAACTGAGTGATCCATAAAGACTACCAAATTAAAATCAGGTCAGTTTATTCCTGGAAACATTTCCTTTTAGTTTTGCTTTTTTTTTTCTTTAATACTTGTTACTTGATTGATGTAATATTCCTCATTAGGTCCATAAAAGAGCACAAATAATTAAACTCACTTCTGTGGATACATAAAAAGCATACAATAGAACTCAAAGCTATCAATTATAAAACAATACCAAAGTATAAGGGAAAAAGAGAGCTAGCTCGGTCTATAAGAGCTATCCAACAACAATAAGAAAAACACCGTTTTATAGAACATACTTCATGGTAAATTATGAAAATATGTCTTCTGTGATCCAGAATGAAGCGGGATGCCTTCTCCTGCCACTTCTATTCAGAATTGTACAGGAAGTTACAGAGAAATAAAGCATTGGATGAAAGTGGATGGCATACAGCTTTGAACATAAGTAATAAGAGTATATTTTCAAAGAGTCCAAAAGAATATGCAATCTATATGAATGGAAGACATGACTTTAACGTAATTTCCAGAATAAGGACAGATAAAAATTAATTTTATTTTTGTACACTAATAGCAAATAATTAGAAAATTAATGTTAAAATGAAACAATTTACAAGGTACCATAAAGCATCAAATAAATATGAATACATCTGACAAAGGTATGCAAACTCTATACTCAGAAAACTACAAAACAAGTGAATTAAAGAAAATCTAAATAAATGGAGGGATACACAATGCTTCTTGGATTGGTGGATTTAATATGCACAAACTCAATGCTCCCACATATTCATTCAAACATTCAATACAATTCCAGGAAAAAAATCCCAGGAGCTAGTTTGTTGTGTGTGTATATTTGTATGTATGTATTTATGCATTTGTTGACATGGACCTACTGATTCTGAAATTCATATTAGAATTCAAAAGGTCAAGAATAACTTAGATCATTTTGAACAAGAACCAAGTTGAAGGATTTTTGGCATCAAATGCCAAGACTTATTATAGGGTGGAATCTTGAAGATTGCAAGATTGTCACAGTGGTAGATGGATGGATGAGACAGAATGGAAAGCTCAGATACAGACTCGGGAATTGTTCTGTCATTTGATTTATGAAGATCGTGCCTCTGCTGTAGAGAAGGATCTTTTTACAGTGAATGATACTAGGCAATTGGATATTCATTTTTAAAAATCCTGACACATGAGATTATACATAAAAATCTATTCCAATTACTTCAATAAGTTTTATGAAATGTGATTTGACACCAATTACTTACATGAGATGGAGAGAAGGACTAACTGTAAGGGAAAATACCAATAAATTATACTAAACTGATACTTTTTAACATAGAAGGACTATTAAACTGAGTGAAAAATCAATCCAGAGAGTGGGATGTGAGATTAGTAATAGTCATATCTGACAAAAGACACAGAAACAGATTAAAGAACTTTTACGAACCCTTATAAACAATAGATCACCCAAGAGAAGGGAAGGCAAAAGAAGATTTCCATGTGGCCAATAAATTCAGAAAAAAGCTGACTTCTGTAATCGTTAGAATAAGACAAATTAAAACCCGCCAAAGTGGTTTAAATTTAAATACTGAAAATACCATGTGTTTATGAGCTTGAGAAGCAGCCACTTGCGAGAGATAAATTGCCACAGCCACTCTGGAAAATGGATGAGGTTTCTACCACAGCTGAAATTCTGTACATTTTCTGGGCCAGTATCTCACTTCTAGAAAGCATACAAAAACAACACACATATTCGATCAGTGAAAAGAAGTCATACATGTGCTCCTAACAAAACGAATAGCCCCAAACTAGAAATAAATAGGAAGTTCATATAGACCAGTGCATTTTGGAGTGTTGACACAAGGGGACATACTTATCAATGAGCAAGAGTGAACTTTAACTACGAAAGGACAGCATGGACAGAACAGTTTTGATCCCAGGAAGCCACTTATAAAAGATCATACACTTAGGATTCTCTTAATTTCCTGTTTCCAATCTGGAAACACTTAATGGAAACAACTTAGCCTTGTCATTACTTTTGTAGAAGAGATGCTGGACTCAAAGCCTGTCCCTGGGAAGCTTGTAACATGTATCTCTTTTCTTTATTCACCGGGGTTATGATAACACAAAGGTTTACCTGGCAGAGTCCACCAAGCTAATGTGTTACATTCAATATAAAGTTTACTTTTAAAAAGTTCACTGTGCCTCCTGAGTTGGCAATGGGAGGATGAGAGTAGACCAGAGTTTGCTGGTCTTGCAGATAAGTGAGACAGTTTAGACGAGGGCTTTGTGATTGTGGAGAGGAGAATTCTTTGGTCCCGACATACTTGTTAATGGGATATGAGCAACCGGAAGCAAGAATGGGTCTGGTTTATGATGAGCTGCCTTGGTTGCCCAAGGCTGTAGGAAGAACAGGTTTTGAGTGGAAGGGCAGCTGATAGGGTTTAAAATCTGTTTTTGGGGATTTCACACATTAAATATTCAAGTGCAGGCATTGAAAGCACAGTTGTACATGCCACCGCAGCTCTGGGGTGGGTCAGATGGTGTGGACTGGTTATAAGCAATAACATGCATGTAGGAGTGCCATAGCCTTTAGGACACAGCTGCTAATCACCTCGACAGGAGCATTTTTCCTGTTTCAGTGGTTGCCAGGAAAGCCAGGTAGGTGTGAGTTTCATCGGGATGGAAGGAGAGGGAGTAGAGATGGTCCAGTACAGACATCTTTATTAAAGAGCTCTATGTAAAAGGGAGTAGGCAAATTTAGGGATGTAGTGTAAGACAACTTTATTTTTTAAGATAAGAGGAACCATAGCAAGTCACTGTTTATGGGCTTTCTCAGCAGAGAGAAATAGGAAAAAAAAAACGTGTATGCAAAGCCATTCACAAGCATATATCTGTGATTCTGATCTGTCTGGAATAGGTGAGTGTCTGTGTATATATACATGTCCCCTGACATCACACTTGCTAAAGATTCCTGTTCAGTCTCACAGAGGTCACCCCAGGATCCCTACTTGCCTCATCTGTCATTTGACTCTCAACAGTAACAAACCTGATCCTCATTAGCTACACCATATGGAGGTGTTTGTTGAATCTGAATACACACTGTGAAGTTTCAGAATGGTTGACCTGTACCCCGATGAGAAATAGTTATTAACTAAATCACAACATTGAGGTGCAACTGCTTTTGTCTTAGCTTTACTGTGTCGGTCAAGATTCGGTTTCCTGATATTCTCCATGTGTGCCAGTGTGGTCACATTTTCCATTTGTGAGAGTTAGGTTGCTTTGTTAGTGTTCATATACCATGTTTTGGTTCACCTCCCGTGCTGGTTGTTTTTAATTGTTTAATTTGGGGTGTGGAAAGGGTATGTGGACCATTCCTTTGGTTAAGCGTCAGAGCTGTACAAAAACTTACACTCAAAAAAATACACCTCTTTCCTCCTCCTTGCCACTCCACGACTCTTCTTTCCATCCCCTTTTTACCCCCTTCCTATGGGTAACTAGATGTTATACTTTCTGATTTATTCTGCCTGTATTTTTTAAAGTTTTTATTTTAATTCCTGTTAGCTAGTACAGTGTTAAATTAGCTTTATGTGTACAAAGTCGTCACTCAACAATTCCATATCTCCCTGTATTTCTTTTTCATGAATGAGAATATGGTTATAATTACGCTTTTATGTTTTGCTTGTTTTACGTAACAGGATACTCTAGGAAAATCACTTCACAATCATTTATAAAGATCTTAAAAAAAAAAACAAAAACAGCTAAATAACACTGCACTGTGTAGACATGTCATAGTTTATTAGCTTTCCAAACATTCTCCATACATGGGAATTCAGATTGTTTCCAGAAAGTTGGATGTTGCCAGGGACCAGCCTCAGCAGAGATGTGGGTCCTGAACCATGGGATGTCTGGTAGGCGAAATAATGACATGGACACGGAAATCTGATGCAAGCTGACAGACCCGAGGCCAGTCAGGAGAGACCTATGAAGCAAGCTCAGGCTCACACTCTGGCTCTCTAGCTCTGGGTCTCTAGCTCTGGCTCTGGCCCTCTTGCTCTGCTTCTGTCTCTGCTTCTGTCTC
The DNA here is from genome assembly GCA_004023965.1 of Spilogale gracilis. Taxonomy (NCBI): domain Eukaryota; kingdom Metazoa; phylum Chordata; class Mammalia; order Carnivora; family Mephitidae; genus Spilogale; species Spilogale gracilis. The sequence goes on along the minus strand of PITA01009139.1, from coordinate 74,770 downwards.
TCTTGCTCTGTCTGCTTCTGTCTCTGTTGCTCTCTGTCTGCTTCTGACTCTGTTTCTCTCTCTGCTTCTGTCTCTCTTTTCTCTCTGCTTCCTTTGACTGTCAAAGGTCCCAGTCTTTTATTATTCAAAAGTGAGGAAGTTGGGTGGTGCAGTTAAATCTTTAATTGCTTTTGCACCCACCATAGAGACAGGATTAGTATTGTTACTGCAGGGCACAGAGTGATTGTTTAAACTCACAGAAGCTGAGACCATTGAGGCAGAGGGATCAAGGAATACAGATAAGAGATACGGACATATGATTACCAGGAGGAGGAATAAATGGAACAATATGTCTTGGATAAGCACACAAAGGACATATTGCCCTGGCTCACAGGGTACAGTGGCTTTCTGGATTCTGCGGGGGAGGGAAGCCCAGAGGAACTTTCACTCACATTCACAGGTGCCTCCATCAAAGTTTCCAGTGGCTTGGACTTGGCGGGAGGGGCGGATCATGCACCGTCCCTGACAGTTGGAATTACAAACAATGCTGCTGTGAAAAATCTTGTGCTTTTACATTTTTGTAGTGTTGGTGGTATCTCCTAGATAGATTGTTAGACATTCTGAGACAAAAATTAGGCACATATGTGGATCTTTTTTTGATGTTTGGGTTTCCTTAGGTATTAGAAAGTTTCCCTCTGGATGGATTGAAACAATTGAACTTCTCATTAATAATATATGAGAGTTTCTGCTTTCTGACAGGATCAGGAGCTAATTGTGTTGTTATATAATTAAAAAAAAAAGGTTGTCTGATAGGTCTGAAATACTATCTCAGTGTTATTTTAACTTGTATTTCTCTAAAAATGAGTGAATTTGGACATTTCTCATGTTTGAAGAACATCTTTCTTTGTTTATATTTGGCAGAGATAAATACATACTTAGATACTAGATAAATTAGATATTTAGATAATAGATATTTTGCAGAGATATTTGTTTTTGTGAATTGTCTGTTTATTACATTTTCACATTTTTCTCTTGGGTTTTTACTTCTTTGTCCTACAACATTTAAGAGTTCTCTGTATTAGGGGTATTAGTTCTTTGCCATCAGTATATGCTGAGAATATTTCCTTCCAGAATAGCATGTATTTTGATTTTGTTTATGGTGTGTTTTTCTTATGCCTATCTTTTTTTTTTTTTTTTTAGGAGGCTCGACACCCAGCTTGGAGCCCATCACAGGGCTTGAACTCATGACCCTGAGATCAATATCTGAGCTGAGTTCAAGAGTCAGATGCTTAACCAACTGAGCCACCAAGGCACCCTTGTCATTCATTTTTTAAATTAATTTTTTGGGGTGTAGCTAAATTTATCAGTTTTGTCTTTTCTTAGCTCTACATTTTGAGGTATTGTTGGAAAGCCAGTCCAAGGGCGCCTGGGTGGCTCAGTTGTTAAGTGTCTGCCTTCAGCTCAGATTATGATTCCAGAGTCCCAGGATGGAGCCCCACATGGGGCTCGCTGCTCCTCAGGAAGCCATTTTCTCCCTCTCTCACTCCCCCTGCTTGTGTTTCATCTCTAGCTGTGTGTCTCTCTGCCAAATAAATAAATAAAATCTTAAAAAAAAAAAAAGAAGAAGAAGAAAGCCAGTCCCTACACCAATGTTAAAAAGGAATTTGTGCTTGTTATATTCCAGGGTTCCAGTTATTCTGGCTCCAATTTTAGTTCCCTAATCCATTGAGGGTTTATTCTTATGAATGATTTGAGACATTGATCTCATTTTACACTTTTATAGATGACTGTCCATTTGTCCCAAGACCATATATAAGAGTCTGTTCGTCCCCCTGTGATTTGAGAGGCCACTTTGGTTATATTCTAAGGTTTCATGCATATTTGACTCTAATTGCAGACAATTGATTCCATTTGTCTATGTGCCTTCATGCAGCGATGCCATAATGTTTTAGAGATAGAAATTTTATGTTTGAATATCAGACTGTACCAGTCTTCTCCATGGTTATTCTCTTTTGGTGTTTACCTGGCTTCTCCTTCATGTTTGTTACTCCATCTGAATTTTGTATCAAATTGACTCCATGAGATTGCTTGTGGAGAGGTACCTGGGTGGCTCAGTCAGTTAAGCCTCTGACTCTTGATTTCAGCTCAGGTCAAGATCTCAGTTGTAAGATCCAGCCCCACCTCGGACTCTGCACTGGGCGTGGCAGGTGCTTGAGATTCCCTCTCCCTCTGTCCCTCCTCTACACTTCCTTCTCTAAACCACCACCACAACAAAGCAAAACAAAGCAAAAAACCAAAATGGCTTATAGGTTGTTGAATTGCACTGAACTGAAATTAGGGAGAATTGACAGTTTTAGGTTGAATTACCCTCTGTTAGAAAAGGAAATACTTTCTGTTTGTTCAAATATACTCTCAATTTCTAGGAACTGTTTTCATATTTTCATGGCTTAGGTTTTGCACAGTGCTTAATACATTTTTTCTAAATTTTTATCATCCTTATTGTGGCTTTAAATGTACTTTTCTCTACCATTATGTTTTAAAACTTTATTATTCATTTGTATGAAGGCTATGGATTTTTGTATGTTACTCTGATCATCTGCTACTTCACAGAACTATTATAATGTTTTATTAGTTTTATCATGGACACTCAGGGGTTTTATAGGTTTACTGTCTTATCATTTGCAACTGAGACAGCATTACTTTTCTTTACACATTCTTATGTCTCCAGTTTTTTTGTTTTTGTTTTTGTTTTTTTTTTTTTTTTTTGTACCGTTGTACTAGCTAATACCCAAAGTAGGAAGCCTACTCTTGGTTGAGATAGTGACCATCCTTATCTTTTTCTTCAACTTGGTTGTAATGCTGGTCATGAGTTTTTCCTCCAAAAAATAAAATAAACCACTGACTTTATGAGTAAGTTATAAATATATCTAAATACACACAAATATTTATATACACATATGTATATACATCTATATACATATATACTGATATACATATTAGCATGTTAAAGTATTACTCAGTTCCTATTTTCTTAGTATTTTTATCATCAATACATGTTGGGTTTTGGGGAAGGGTCTCTGCACATCTATGGAGGTGATCATTTATTTCTTGTTGTTGTTGTTGTTGCATGTGATGCTCTGGGATCTGTAGTATTAAACTAAGTTTGAATTCTTGGAATGCAAGCAGGTTATGGAGTGTTATTTTTTTCAAAGTGGTAAGGGATTCCATTTACTAATATTTGACTCAGAATGTTTGCATTGATATTTATGAATGTGTTGATCTGTAGCTGTATTTCTTTATCTGAGTTAGGTATCAGTGTTATATTAGCCTCATTAAAAAAAAAAGCTATCAAAATTTTTCCTTTTTTTTGACCCTGTGGCATAATGTGGAGGCTTAGTGTCTTTTTTTCCCTCCCCAGAGGAATCTTCTTTCACAATTTTCTCTCTTTCTTCAATGGAAATAGTCTGCTTAAACTCTATAACACTGATTTCTTAAGAAACTACCCATTATGTCTAGTAGTATATCAAATTAATTTACATAGAAGTCATCAAGATCATCTCATGACTATTAAAATGTCTTTATTTTAAATGGTTATTTCTACTTCTCATTTCTTAGTTCATACGTTTGTACTTTTTCCTTTTCTGTTAATTAAATTAGCTAGTGGTTTGTCTCTTCTGGTTTTTTTTTTTTTTTTTTTTTTTTTTTTTTTTTTTTTTTTTTTTTTTTTTTTTTTTTTTTTTTTTTTTTTTTTTTTTTTTTTTTTTTTTTTTTTTTTTTTTTTTTTTTTTTTTTTTTTAAATAATATTTTTTTTTAAAGATTTTATTTATTTGACAGAGAGAAACACAGCCAGAGAAGGAACACAAGCAGGGGGAGTGAGAGAGGGAGAAGCAGGCTTCCGGCTGAGCAGGGAGCCCGATGTGGGACTCGATCCCGGGACTCCAGGATCATGACCTGAGCTGAAGGCAGTCGCCTAACCAACTGAGCCACCCAGGCGCCCGTCTCTTCTGTTTTTTAAAAAACAAAACTTAAATTTATTAATTAGATGTATTTTTCTGTCATCTTTCTTATGAAATTTTATGTTTATTTTTATTATGTCATTCCTCATGCTTTCTTGGCTTAGTTGTCATTCTTTTTTCCTATTATTTTGACTTGGTGTTAAATTCTACTTTTAATCTTTCAGTTTGATTGATAAAGTTGTTAGGACAATACATTTTCCTCTGTTAATTTAAATGCATCCCCCAAATCCTGATAACTAATGCATCATAGGTGTACTTTTAAAATTTCTTTAATTTTAGCTCATTCTTCTTCTTTCACCCAGAAATGGGTTGATAAGCAGTTTTAAATTTCCAGGTAGATGGACCTTCTGTCATTTTGTTAGTATCTTTGAATTTATTGCACTGTGACCAGAGAGCATTGTTTGAAAAGCTTCTGCTTCATGGAAATGATGTGTAATGTCTATGTTCTATCATGGCCTTTTATGATTGTGCTGTGTACATGTTTGTGAACATGTGACCCAAATGTAGAACCCAGTGAGTGTTTCCTAGACCTACCCTCCTAATGTTGTTGAAAGCTTTCTTCTCTTCATTGGTTTTATGTCCATTGCCCTGTCTTGGACTGAGAGTGGCATCTTAAAATCTCCTGTTTGTGTGTTTCTTTGTGTCCTTGAATTGTCTGTAGTGGTTGCTTCAAAACGATGTTTATTTAGTTCCTTTGAGCATAAATATTCACACATGTTCTGTCTTTTAGCATTAAAAAGTATCATTTCTCTTAAACTGAGTGCTTTTAACCCTCCATACTAGTTTTATTTGGGGATCTTTAATTATTTTTTCAGTTTATGATCTGATCTGCCCATTTATATACATCTTAAATATAATGTCTATATAGTATTTTCATTTTTAGAGTGAATTTGCTCATTATGGTGATTCCTCCAACTTCCTTCCAGACCCCTTCATTATTGTCCCTGCTCATTCTGCTTGTCTTCCTCATACCTTTGTTACCTTGGCCCCCTTTCTCCCCAGTGTTCAGTGGTGGGGAAGGCTATGGGAGGCCATATAGGATGGTGACATTATACTTGTTGTTGTTTCTTTTCTCTTTGTGATCATAGTCACGTTTTAGTTTCAGCATTCTCTTTGAGCATGTGAAAGGTGTGTGTGTGTGTGTGTGTGTGGTCCCCAGATCACATTCAGGTTTGGTGATTGGCCGGAAGCACCCACAGAGCTCCACACAGATTGTACTGAGTTCCTACGGCACAAGATACAAACAAAACCAGCAGAGGGAAAAGTCATTTGAAGCCAAGCCCAGAGGACCAGGCACAAGCGTCCACGAGTCCTCCCCTTGAGGTCACACAGGACTAGCTTAATTCCTCCAGCAATGCAGCACCACAACACATGCAGAGTGGTCCTTGCCAGGGACACACAAGGCCTCTGTTGGAGACTGGTCATCCTTCACCAGCGTGTACCAAAATCCCAGTCTCCCAGACAGAAAGCAGGTGCTCAGCATAAACCACTTTGTAAAAAAGTTTAGGCCACAGGGAACTGTGTTTATCATTTAGGAACATTTCTACGTCAGTTGAAGGAATTCCAATTCCCATTCAAGTGTCCACATGCTAGGCTGGAAAAGCAGTCTCAGGATAGACTGATTCAAAAGTCTGAAAGTTGGGTAGTCTCAGGCCTGTACCTGTGGTTTTGCAAGCAGTTTTCACATATGTGAAGTGACTTCACACTGTGTAGAGGAGTCTTGAGATATTGTTCACTGTATACCCAATATACTCTGCCTCATTCCAATCTTACCAAACAAAAATAATCACTTTAAACTTTTGTAATATTTTATAACTATTATTCTGCATTGGCATTTCCTAAGAAGCACTGGGAAGGGGCTAACACATCAGTGAAATAATGATAGAGATTCTGCAAAGAGTGGAAGGAAAGATTAGAGGGACAATAGTTAGCTTTGGGAAATTTGGAAATAACCAGTGTTACTTGCAGTATGCATGTATAGTGTTTTTTGTGAATAGTAGTATGTGTTATAGAACATGTATTACATATTTCTAAATCAGTGATCTTACTATGAAACATTGGGACATACTTATTTTCATGCTTTCTGGAAATTTTTATTTTCTAGGGAGCATTGGGATACAAAGAGGAGGTGTTGCTATGTGGCATGGGTTGCAAATCCCAAAGGTGTTGGGTGCTAGGTCAGTAATATGGAAGCATGAAGGGACATTAGCTGAAGATGGTGAGGGATGTGGCTGATGGTTCATTGTTTTCCCAATAACTATTCAGACTCAACAAAACAACTCAAATAGACCAAGTCAAGGAAAATAGCATGCTAGCCAAACAAGTTGAAAACAAAAGGAAAACAGAACGCATTTGAAAGCTTGTTTTATCCTTTTGACTGCTAGTTTGAAATCCTTGGTATAAAGACATCCTTCAGGTCTTTCAGATCTTGACCAGTGGAAACTTTGATTTACTTTTGATCATTTGTGGGTAGGTTGCATGGAACACAGGCAGGAAACATTGTTCTATTTATATAATTGTAAGTAGCCAAATAGATATACTTTTAAATGGGTTCAAGGTATGCATGATATTAAAACTGCTCATTAAGTTAATAATGGGTCAAAAAAAGTTAATAATGGGTCAAAGCTTTATTTGCTTGTTGATGATTTTTTTGCATCTGTATTAGGAAGAAAATTCATTTTAAACCATTATTCATATTAAATATCTTTTTAGTTAACAAAAATAGATCTATATGCTAATTCCAAATTCATTTTTAAAGATTATTTGGATGTAATAGGACCGCCAGTGATGTCATGGGGAAACGTAATTCGGGACCCTTCCCCACCGCCCCCAACCCCATCTCCTCCAGTGAGACCCACATTCCTGCGTAGACCTCTCTTTTGCCCAGTGTTATCTCTGACCCTAGTGACCTGAGTCATCTTGCTGAAAGCCATCCGGAAATTACTGGATTATAGGGGGCAAAAGTGTGAGTATTTAAGTGAGGCAAGTGTGTGTTCAAAATCCACTTTTGTTTACAAATTTTTGTTGTTGTTGACAAGTGCTTGTCTTTAAGTTGCTATGGTTACCACTGGGCTGAACAGGCCTTTTGGCTCCTGCAGAGTCCCAGACGCCTGGACCTGAAAGTACCGCCCCGGGAATAGCCGCGAGGTAGCGCTGCTGAAGGGCTGCTCCGAGGTGCCCGGAGCTGGGCAGCTGGGCGGCAGTGCAGTGGTCCCCAGGACCAGCCCGGGGCAGCACCTCGGGCCTCAGAGGGGCTTCTCCCCTCCCAGGAGCCCACTGCAGAGACGGGGGCCATTTGAGGGGCAGAGCGATGGCCGCAGCCTGGGCACAGGTGCAGTCCGGCCGCCTGGCCCGAGGTCAACGCCTGGCTCCTTCCTGCGCCACGGAGGCCGGGTCCGCCAGGGAGGCCGGAGGACACCCAGCGAGGATGCGGTGTGGGGTCCACTGCCTCTCAGGTGGGCCCTCGCCGCCCGGGCCCTCCCGCGAACCCAGTGTGCGGGAGCCAGGTCGCTGCTCCAGTCCGGGCCCTGCCCGCGTGCGCATCGGCCCTGCCCCTGCAGCTCTCAAGGATCCAGAGACACCCTGGGTACCGCGGGTAGGTCGGGGCTATGAGTGCCACAGGGGGCGGTGGGCGGGGCATCTGCGCTCAGCGTCCCCTGAGCAGTAGGGCAGGGGCACGTGCGCGGGTAGGCCATGCATGTACAAGGTCGTGGGGGGCGCCCTGGCCTGGCGGGGTGAAGCTCTGGGGGAGGGAGCACACCAATATAATTAAACCTCTATTCCTCATTTTTTTTCAGTGAATTGGAGCTAATTGCCAGCACAGGAGAGTTTCTATAAATTATTTCTCAGTGCCCAGCATAGCACTCAAGGTGCCAGATAATTCGCTATCCTCATAATCCTTTGTTACCACTTGTTTTCCACCCACTGCTGCCGACAGCTGGTCAATTTGGGCTAGGACATCTCAGCTCTCCTTGGAGGGGCCACTGAGCTGTAGAGCCAAAGCGGCACCATTTTGGAAAAGAGCCGCCATCTTGCGGCACCAGGTCACTTTTGCAATAGAATGTAGAAATCCCCTAGACAGGACCTTAGCCAGTCTGCCCCACTTGCAACTGTTTGGAAATCTCTAAACTGAGGCAAGCAAGTTGAGAAATCCCCTAGACCCACCAGCCAATTCCCGATGAACAGCACAACTTAAGTGTCACTAACACCAATCTTGTAAAAGGTCAACTTGCTTTGTGGTTTTTGTGGTTTTGGCCTATAAAAAGCCTAACTAACCAAACCCCGGCACCTTCCTCCTCCACCCACTGCTTCATTGTGTTGGACGGGGGTCCTTGCCCGGGCATGCTTTAATAAAAGAAGCCTTGTGCTTGCATTCAGCTCCTCGGCTCTGTTGTGGTCTTCTTGGGGTCTCACGACTCAGGCACTGCAAAACCATCTCCCAATCCCATTTTAGTCCCCTTTGTGTCTCACTGATCCTTCTGAACACAAATTGGATCATGTCCTTCTCTTGCTAAAATCATTTAGTAATCCCTCCGGAACTATGCAAAGACTCCCAAAAGTGGAACTCGCCACTTGGTGACCCCACCTCCCTTTCCCTCTCCTGTCCTGCCTCAGCAGTCCTGGTTCTTTTCTTAGGGCTCCTCTCTCGGTGGTCTGTGTCACTGGTGTGATATGACTTTCTGTCTGCTGAGAAATTTTGTTCCCAGTTCTTCATCTTCCTCCTTGCTTATTTCCTTTGGCACGGATTCTTTCTGTGGACCCCATCACACCTTAACTTTCCATGGAACTCTCGCACTTCCATAGCTGTTTCTTGCACAGTACTTTTCATGCCCCCTGGAGGTCACCTGATTCCTTGTCTGTCACCATCCCCTCCATCTCCAGTACATTTAAGTTCATTCAGGACAAGAACTGTCTTCTATGCATATTGATTACCCAGTGTTCTAGATTTCCTGGATAAATTCAAGAGTTTCTTAAGTCAGGCAACTCCAGGTGACCATAGAATCAAGATTGTACAGAGATATTCCAATATGGAAAATACATAATGAAATGATTGGGTGGGTAAAGAAGCAACAACAGAACGATTGATTGAGTGTATACTTTGTCTTCTCTTGAGAATCACCAAAGCAGGACACAGTTCACAAGGTGCATACACATAGGTATACCCACCCACACATACATAATACATGTTAGATGCCCCCCCATTTCTCTGTTCCTTCCCTGCAAGTGCTACAAAACTCTTTTTTAAGTTTAGCTTTTCTGAATCTCTTCTAATCCTTTGCCACTTTGAAGATCCATTGACTCAGCTGATTAGGATTATTTGAAGCTCTTCCCAGGCATGATTGTGACTCTGCATTTCCAGGGTCTAGAATGCTCCAGATTAGATGTGCTCTTGAAGGAAAAGCTGTGACTTCTCCCAAGTTTATATATTCTTGTCAAGCAGAACTGAACAAATGGATACTGTTAATCCTCATTCTTAATTCTATATTTTCTGACAACTAGTGTTTTAAGTAATTAAACAGGAAGGCCATAAGACTGAGGTGGCTCAGCAAATGAAACTTAAGAACAACTAACCATGAACAGCCAACTAGCCTCTCCCCAAAAAGGCTACTGCTTAGGCTACAATTAAATACATTCCTTTTTTCTGGGTCTCCTCAAAAATCCTTCCCCTGAGCTTCTGTGGTGGATCTCTTACCACTTCTGGCTTGACACCACCCAACTGGTATTGATATTTGCTCAGATGACCTCTTGTAAATTTTCATGTGCTTCAGTTTACCTTTGAACACTAGCCTGGTTCTTAAGGGTGTTTTCTAGTTAATGAACAACTGATGTTATTGTTCGAGTACCTGAAGTATTCAAAGCGTGCAAATAAAGTTACAATAAATTTGATGACACTTAGTAGTACAAGTAAAACTGGCTGAATAATTCTTCCTTGATGGCTCAGAAAGCACTTCAAAATGTGATTTATCTGAGAATGTTTTAGTTCAGTAATCGAGGTCAAATTTGAATCCAATAAAATTTCCATTTTTAGGTGCACACTTCTATGAATTTTGACAATTTTAGACAGTCATATAACCAGCATGACGATTAAGATTTAGAATGTTTCAGTCACAGCAAAAATTAATCTCCTGATTTTTGGAAATAAGTCACTATCTGCCACCACAGCTCTTGGTAGCCATGGATCTGAGTTCCTGTTCCTGTAATTTGGTATAGTTCAGAATGTCATGTAAATGAAATTATAGAGTTGGGGTTCTCATGAGTCTGTCTTCATTCACTTAGCCTAAAGCTGTTGGGGTTTATGTATGTTACATCAGTGACTGATTCCTTGTCATCTCTGAAATTTTGAATGTACTACCTCTGTTCAAAGCTGTTAGGTAATCCGCAGTATGTTATGTGACATGCTTATTCATTCCTCTTAGGTACGTACCTGAGAGTGGTGTTGCTGGGTCTTATGGTAAATATATTTTTAACTTGATAAAAAACTACCAAACTATTTCTTAAAGAAGGTTCCTTACACCATTTTTGCTCCCACAAACAATGTATGAGTGTTCTCATTGTTCCATATTTTCCTAACTACTGTATTTTTGGGACTTTCCCCCCCACTTTAACTGGTGTGTAAACAGTAGGTCATCTTGATGTGAGGTTGCCTGTTCCTTACTTTCCATGTGCAACTTTCCTATCCATATCTCCTCTTCGTTGAAGTCTCTGTGTAAATGTTTTGCCTATTTTTAAGTGGAATATTTGCTTTTATTACTGAGCTGGGCAAAAACTTTATGTAATCCTCATACAAGTCCTTAATCAGCTTTGTGTTTTCCAAATATTTCCTGCATCTGCATTGCCGATCTTTTCCTTTTTTGAATAGTGTCTTTTGAAAAGCTAAAGGTTGAAATTTTGATAAAGTGAACTATACTGATTTTTCATGTATTTTTCTTTCAAATTCTATCCTACGTAAGAAAAGGTTGCCTAACTGAAGGTCACACAATCATTCTCCTATGATTTCTGCCAAAAGTGTTACAGATTTATATTTAGATTTATGTTCTATTTCAAATCAATTTAGGCCTATGATGTGTATGGGACAGAGTTTTTTGTTTGGTTTGATTTTTCATATGACTGTCTAGTGTGTCACTGCGCCCATTTTAAAGACTACCCTTTTCTGTTGAAGGTCTTGGTACCTTTTTGAGAAATCATTTGAACGTGTATTTGTGGGTCTCTTTCTGTCTGGATACTCTGTGTTCCATTGGTTGATATATACAGCCTATTGCCAAACCACATTGTGTTTAATATTGTAGTGTTATGACAACTTTAAAATTAGATTGTCTAAATACTGCAACTTTGTTCTTTGTTCAATTATCTTGGCTAACGTAGGTCCTTGTAGTTTCAAGATGCATTTTAGAATCAGCTTGCTGATGTCTATTAAAACTCACAAGAATTTTGATCAGTGTAGCTTTGGATTTATAGATTAATCTGTATAGAGAAGACATCTTTACATTTTAAGTGTTCTGATTCCTAATTTGACATATTTGTCTATTTGTTTGGGTTTTTACTTACTTTTGATTTACTTTTGATTAAGTATACATAATTTTTAGCATTTGAATCTTGTATATATGGTTAAATTTATCCCTAAGTAGTTCATATATTTAATGCACACTATAATGGTACTCGTTTAAATTTCAATTTCCAACTATTTATTGCTGTTTCTGAGAAATAGTTGAATTGCATCTATTGACTTCGTTTCCTGTGCCCTGGCTTCAATTACGTTCAAGTTCGTTATTGTGCTATTTTTCAGGCTTTTTTTATTTTTAAGATTTTATTTATTTGACAGAAACATAGCTAGAGAGGGAACACAAGCAGGGGAAGTGAGAGAGGGAGAAGCAGGCCTCCTGCTGATCTGGGGGCTGCATCCCCCAGTCCTCCCCCCATCCTCCACTCCCACTCTGGGATCATGACCTGAGCCAAAGGCAGATGCTTAACAACGAGCCACCCAGGCACCCCTGCTGGCTTGTTCTAAATTATTTTCTACATAGGCAGTCATGTCAGCCAAAAATAAAAATACGCTTTTTTTTTTTTTTTTTTTGCTTTTCAAACAAACTCTGTGTCTTCTATCCATTTTTTTCCTTTGTCTGTTTACTGGTGACGACCGTGCTGCTTTTGAGATCCCAGGGCATATGTATTCATTCTTTTCTTCCTCAGTTATAGTATCATACTATTATTTGATAATATGTTTGTAGATATTCTTTCCAGGTAGAAGAAGTTTTGAGTTCAGTGAGAATTTATAGTCAAGAATGAGCACTGATTTTTGTCTGAGGCTTTTTCCGAACTTATCAGGATGATCAGATGGCTTTGTTTTCCATTTACTGATGTGGTGAATTCCCAGCCATCGAGGTTAAATTCTCAGTTACCTAGCTTGCAATGAGATTTTTCTCAGTATACTGAAGGAACTAGATTTTGTCTGTACTCCAGATCTTAAAACGCTTTGTTCCTAGGAAAGAAGGGTCCAGAGAAGTGCACACTCCTGTTTCCTCACAGTTAGAGTAGCCAGTTACCTCCTACAACCCCTGTTGTCCAGGAGACTCTCCTGTCTTCAGACCTACCCCCAGCCTTTTTGGACCCAGGGGAAGCCCAGGGAATAGAGTTCCCACATGATTTAATACCTACAGCTCCCCCCCTCTCAGGTAGGTAGGTTTCCTACTGCTGTAGCATTCCTAAGAGCCTTGGGGGAACTCAGAGTTTGAGCTGATCAATTTTAGAAATACCTTTTAACTGATTTTCTTTTTAGCAAAACTGCTTTCACACCTATAGTATTTTTACAATTACTTTTACCATAATTACTTTGTTTGAGTCCTCCTAACAGATTACTAAATGCTTCCTATTGCTACTCTACCTCTGAATTTTTAAGTTTCTTATATATTTGCCTTGCCCACTCTTTTTCCTTTGTCTATCTTCCTGCTGTTAAGATTATTAGTTTTAAAAGTTTAGTTCTATATACTGTATATATTTTATGACTGCTCATCTTTAGTTCTTCAGATTTATTGAGATATATTTGATATACAAGATAGTAACTTCAAGGTGCAAAATGTGATGATTTAATAACTATATATTGCAAAATGATTACGCAGTAAGATTGGTTAATACATCCATTACTCTCTTAGTTGCCTCTTTTTTAATGGCAAGAACACATAGGATCTATTTTCTTAGCAACTTGCAAAGTATACAATATTAACTGTAATAGTCTATAAATTAGATCCCCAGAACTTACTCATCTTATAAATAGAAGTTTCTACACCTTGACCATCATTATCCTCACACCCTGGCAACCAGCAGTCTATTCTATGAAATTTTGTTGTTGCTGTTGTTGTTTTTGTTTGTTTGTTTTCAGATTCTACATATATGTGAAACCCTACACTATTTCTTTTTTTCTGCCTGATTTATTTCATTAGCGTGATGCCCCCTAATTGCATCCATTTTGTCAGTGGCAAGATTTCCTTCTTTTCAGTGGCTGAATAACATTCTGATACACCACACACACACACACACACATACACACACACACACGTATAATCCATATCATTTATCAATATGTATCCTATTTTCTTTATTCATTCATGTAGTAATGGATACTTACATTGTTTCCATGTCTTGGCTGTTGTAGATAACTCTTCAGTGAATGTGGAGATTCAGATATATTTCTGAAGATCTGGTTTTATTTCTTCAGGCGTAGACCCAGAAGTGGGATTGTTGGATCATAGGTCAGTTCAGTTTTTTTTTTTTTTTTTTTTTTTTTAAAGATTTTATTTATTTATTTATTTGACAGAGAGAAACAGAGCTAGAGAGGGAACACAAGCAGAGGGACTGAGAGAGGGAGAAGCAGGCTTCCCGCCGAGCAGGAATCCCGATGTGGGACTCGATCCCGGGTCTCCAGGATCACGACCTGAGCCGAAAGCAGTCGCTTAACCAA
>PITA01009139.1:0-60722 GCA_004023965.1 Spilogale gracilis | reverse complement strand
GTCAGTTCAGTTTTTATTTATTTATTTTCTATTGGAATTTTGATAACCATTTCATTGAATTTACAGATGACTTTATATATATATATATATATATATATATATATGATAAAAATTTTCACATTGTTAAATCTTCTGAACCATGAATACAGAATATCTTTCCACTTTTGGGTGTCTTCTTCAGTTTCCTTCATCAGAGTCTTATATTTTCAGTACACAAATCTTTAGCCTTATTGATTAAATATATATTCCTAAAAACTTTATTGTTTTAATGCTATTGTAAGTGGAATTATTTTCTTTATTTCTCTTTCAGATAATTTCTTGTTAGTATATAAAAATGGAACTGAGTTTTTAACATTGATTTTATATCCTGTAACTTTACTGAATTTGTTTATTATTTCTCACAGGTTCTGGTGGAATCTTTAGTTTTTATGTATATAAGATCATGTCATCTGAAACAGAAAATTTTACTTCTCCCTTTCCAATCTGGATGCTTTTTATTTCTTTTTCTTGCCTGATTACTGTAGCTACAACTTCTAGTACTGTATGGAATTAGAAGTGATGAGAGTGGGAAATTTTCTCTTGTTCTTAATCTTAGAGGAAAATCTTTCAACCTTTCACCATTGAGTACAATGTTAACTGCAGGCTTGTCATGTACAGGATCTATTATGTTGAGGTATGCTCCTTTCATACCCACTTTGTCTAGTGTTTTCTTTGTTTTTTTTTTTTAATCATGAAAGTATGTTGAATTTTGTCAAATGTTTTTTTTGTCTTCTGTTGAGATGAACATATGGTTTTTATCCTTCATTCTGTGAGTGTGATATATCACATTTATTGATTTGCATATATTAAACTATCTTTGCATCTCAGGAGTAAATCCATGTGAATGATCCTGTCAATATGCTGTTGAATGGTTTGCTAGTATTTTGTTGAGAAGTTTTACATTTGTATTGATCAGGGATATTTTCTTGTACTTACCCGTCTTTGTTATCAGGGTAATGCTGACCTTATAAAACGAATTTAGGCATGTTTCCTCCTTTCCAGTTTTTTGGAGAATTTGAGAAATATTGATAGTAATTTTTATTTAAATGTTTAGTAAAATTCAGCAGTAAAACCATCTGATCTTGGTTGAGAAGTTGTAGATTAGTGTTTCAACCCATTTAGTTGTTACTGGTTTGTTCAAATTTTTTATTTCTTCATGATTCAGTCTAGAAATTTGTATATTTCTGAGAATTGCTCCATTTCTCCTAGATTATCCAGCTTCTTGGTACACAAATTAGTCACATTACCCTTTTATTATCCTTTATATTTCTGTGGTATCAGTTGCAATATCTCCTCTTTCATTTATAATTTTGTTTATTTGTGTTTCACATTTTTTTTCTTGTTAGTTTAACAAAGGTTTGTCAACTTTACCTTTGCAAAAAGGCAGCTCTGTGTTTTATTGATTTTTTAATTGTTTTTCTAGTCTCTATTGTATTTATTTTTGCACTAATATTATTTCCTTTTTTTAATGAATTTTGGGCTTTGGGCTGAATTTGTTCTTTTTTCCCTAATTCCTAGAGGTGAAAGCAAGGTTGTTTATTTGAGTTTTTTTTTTTTTCTTTCTTTAGGCTTTTGTGGCTAGAAACTGCCTTCCTATAACTTCTTTTGTTTCATTCAGGTTTTGGTCTGTGTGGCATATGCAGAGATAATTTGAGCAGGGTTTCTTTTCTGTAGATCTGATATGTATTTAATATTCTCATTTCTGCTGGATGGACTTCTCCATTTTTGAGTGATTATCTCTCTGATTAAGATTAAATTTTCATGCAGTTTGGTGAAGTTTCTGCCTGCAGCTAAAGCATGACTTATTTCTTCTCCTCTTTCATCTTGACTATTATTTTCTATGTTTTTAAAGAACTTTTCAGTTGAAAATGATCCTTATATTTTTCCTGAGTGAGGAGATATAGATATTTTAGAACATCTTAAATTTCTTCTTACTTGGTATATAGCTGATATGATTTAGCCATTTTTATTCAAGTTGTTCGCATGAGCTTACATTTATTTATTTTTAGAAATGTGAGTTGTAATTTTATTATCCTATAAACATTGGTACTGACTCAATAGTGCCATGATTTGAAGTATCAAGTTATTGTGTTTGTTTATCATATCTTTTTAACTATAATGTGCTAGTAGCATTCCGTTTCTATTTATAGAGGCAATTTTTTTTCAGGAAGAAATACATCTCTAACTATATACCTAAAGTAAAAAAATATATATATATATTTCTAATACACATTGCTATGCAAGGTTCTTACCATGAATCCATGAGTGGCACTACATGAATTACCTATCTACAGAACCAGAATTTTATTTTTGTCCCAGGTTAATGGGGAAATGGCTCAAGAAAACATAAGCACTCAGAAAGGCAGGGCTTAAGCAGAGAATGTTTCAGAATTGCAAAATCTCTCTTTATGTTGAAACCATCATCTTTTTTTAAATACAGCAATCTCATTGGTTTCATCCTTAATGTCATGTTATACTGAGAGAAAAAAAGGAAGTGGGGGACTTGATGACAAAGGCAAATATTTCAAAAGAACTTGTAGTCAAAAACTCAAAGTAACCAGAAAGAAATGTTTCACAAGGCAGAAAGATTGCAATATATTTGAAATGGCACCATGCAACACTGCTAAAAAAAATTCAGTTTTTCTCATTTTAATCAATTAAACTTTCACCAAGTGATGCTAACTGTATCTGTTTATGTGGAGTGAGAAGCAGGTCATGGGAGAGAGGGTGATAACACTACGTTAGAGCTACTTTCTTGAAAGTCTGATGACTTGGTAAATACTATTATGCTAAGTGAACTATATGCTACTGTATAGACTGAATACAGTGTCTGAATCTGTGGTTGCCTATTGACACAGTCAACTTACATTGATGCATTAGACATACAAGAAATGCCATTTCTACCTATTACTTTGCTTTTTATTAATGAAGAATATTTGTTAGCACATTAGTCAATTAAAATATACTCTTGTGATTAAAAGCATATCTTGGAATCTTACAATAGTTTTGCTGATAGTAAGGTTGAGATGAATTTAACTTTTTTTTTTTTTTTTTTTAGAATTTGTGAGTGATTTGAAGAATAACTATTTGTAGAGGGAAAAAGAATTTCTAAACCATTCATTTTGCTGTCACAACAGTTTAGTCTCTCACCCCCACAATATTTGTTATTTTATAACAGAAGGCATAAAAGCCTCCCTCCTAGGATCAGCATATTTTTACACAGTTAAGGTTCAGAGTCATGAAAATGATATTGAAGCAGAGTAGGAGGTTGTCACCAATATTGGAAGGAAGATGAGACCTAAGGAGCATATAGCACTAAAGCAATTAGAAACCAAAGAGAATGTACCAAGCCATGAGCTTGCCTTCAGGGTGTGGGATGTGAAGCATGCCAGGCTCGGGGCTCTGACTATTGCTTGCTACTGGCTGGTTCACATGGAAGTAGGGTGGACTCATTAGAACATACAGAGCAGTAATATCCTTACTTCCTTAAAGTTAAAGGGCAATAAGCACTATAAGAGACTCTTAACTCTAGGGAACAAACTGAGGGTTGATGGATGGGAGGAGGATGGGGGGATGGAATAACCAGGATATGGGCATTAAGGAGGACACATGATGTGATGAGCACTGGGTGTTATATGCAACTGATAAATTCATGAACACTACATCTGAAACTAATGGTATACTATATGTTGGCTAATTGAATTTAAATTTAAAAAAAGACATAAAAAGATACTTCTGATACACAAAGTTACTATTTAGGTGTGTTTTTGTAAATATTCTCTTGGAGCTGCCTACTTATTAATGAATAATACTGTATATCATCTTCAAGATTTGACTCCTGGACAGATATGTGTGCACAAATGTACACACATAGACTGTTTTCCCTTACTATGTGATTTTTGTTATTTTTACCTACACTAAAGAGTAAAAGAATAGAAAATTAGATGTAAGCTATGTACAGGGGAACTTACAAAAGAAATATCAAACATATTTTGTTTTTATTGCATGTAGTAGACAGTTTGAGGATGTACAGCTTTATATTTTTTAGAGACTAGATATATATGTATTTGCCCAAAATATATGTAATACAAAATATATGTAATTGTCAAAATACATGTAATACATAGAAAAGGAAATATATTTAATGAAGGCAGAAATTTAATTAATAATATAAAAATAGAGATCTTCGAAAAAGAAAATTTCATAAATATTGAGACTGTAAATGGTTCATACAGCTGAGCAAAGAAAACTAAAGAAAATAAGTAATCAGAAATTTTCACAAAATGCTGTCAGAATCACAGACACACAGGCAAGATCAGTCAATTTGGGCTTTTAATGTAGTGAATGACTATTTATCCTGTGGTTTTGTGCTAAAACATGCTGATTTTGTGGGAGAGAGTAATTGGAAAATTAAAACGACAACACTTTCTCCCCCAACTACAAGATTTCCCCGGTGTTATTTTTCCTTCCTTTAAATTAAATTGCAAGATGTGTACCAAAGAAGTCCCACTGTGTGTTTAACCATTTAGCTCTTTTTTGGATATTACACATGGATGAATAATTTCAAATAATGACTTAATAATAAAAAAGTCATTGATAAAGCTATATTAATCAGTATTGTTTCTTAATGATTCAGGAGTCACTTTAGAACTTAAAGGATGACGTCATAATCCTTGGTGATCATTGCGATGTGTTTCTTGATAGTGTTAGTTCAAATATGGTGAATAACATTTAGGGAAATATAAGTGCACAAATGCTATGCAATATATAATGTAAATGTATTTTAAAAATTACTTTTTAAAGTGGGATTTTTTTTATTACTAACCTTTTTCCTCCAGAACTTTACAACTCTAAAATATATTGTAATTGTACCCTAGTACATCGTCTTGATCCTTGATTCTTAGATCTCACGTTTGTTCATCAGCTTTTCCTTTTTTGATAGACTGACCATGCAGTAACCCCAGTGTTCCTTATTATCTTGTATTTATGTCTTTGTAGAGTTGCTTCTCCTTGATTCTCCTTGATATGGACTTTTCTATGCTTTCTTGTAACCAGTAGAGTGCATCAAAGGGGATGGATGAATCACTTCAATGATTGTATTACAATGAGCCTGTAACTTCCATCTAGCTAGCCAGTGCTCTCCATTGCTGGCTTTGGTCAAGCTACGAGTTGTGGGCAGATGGGCCCCCTGACCATGAATTCAGAGTGACCTCCTGCCAACAGACAACCACAAGCTGAAGTTCTCTGTCCAAGTCCCCCAGCGGACATGAATCCCTCTAGTAATGCCGTCTGTGAGCCGAGAAGCAGGTGCTTCCCAGGTGAGCTGTCTGATAAGACTCCAGGCCCGGGCTGGCACTATAATTGCAGTCTCATGTATCCCTCTGAGTGTGTGTGTGTGTGTGTGTGTGTGTATGTATGTATGTGTAACCTACAGGGGGCACGATGGTGGTATTCTATGTGTAAGTGTAATTCTGCTATTGCTTACAGATACTCTCAAGAAAGAACATGATTGGGAAGGCTGGTGTAGAATGAAAAAAGAAAACAAAAAAGCTAAATCTCCAAGGATGAGGTTCTGACCTATGTCCATCAGATTAAGAGAAATTGCAAAATTTTGTTGTTTTTGTTGTTACTGATTTTAGGGAAAGGATAAACAGTTCCAAAACATGCTACTTCAGTAATCCATGGAAAAGTCCAAATCTGAGGATTCTTAATTGCTAGTAGTTTTGAAATAGCATGTACCGGGGAAAGAATTTACCACAGTCAGAGCCCACAGAACCGAGGTCAAGCACACAAGTCCTCATTGAGGACTGGAAACAGTTGACAGTGGCACATGTTGGGACACATTTGTGATACACTCCTGTCATGTTGCAGTCCAGTCAGGGACACTGAACTTGAAATGTATTTCCTCAGAGGAATAGAGGTTTATACTTAGTTTTCTCACGGCTAGAAGTTTTTCGTCTGTAGTGGTATTTCTTTTCCTTTTCTAATACAATGCTACTGATCAGAACAGAGACCCATGAACAGCTCAGTTGTCAACAGCTCTTTTGCGAATTTACTTAAACCATTTAATGAAAATTCCCATTCCTCATTTACCACACAGAGAGTTAAGTATGTTGATTAACCCAGCTTTTGAAACCTATGCTACTGAAGTGTGATATTAGAAATTTTTGTACAACTGAGCATATCCTCTAGACTGATGTATAGGGCCATTTGAAAGTCTTTATGTTGAGAAATCTTATCAGTATTAGTCTGAGAGGGTCTCTTAGATATTATTAAACTCAACCCTTATTCATCTTGTTAAGAATATCTTAAGTACATATGTGGGATTCAGATCAGACAGCTGCTTGATCCTCATAATCTTACAGTCCAAGAATGGACAGATATATTGTTTTTTTAAAATACATTCTCTATAATATAACAGTTTCAGTTTTTATTAACAGAGTGTTTTAAAATGTATGTGTTTGTATTTCCCAAACTGGATCCTCAGTGATATGGTTTTTTTTTTTCATAGTGTAAGTACAAAATGAAAACTACAGGTTAAGTAAATGAATGAAGGAGAAAAAAGCAGCCATTTTCAATTGCTGAACCAAGACTGGCCATTTAAAGACTGACTCTCTTTTTGTTTTATATTTCTTGAAGACTTGTAATCTTGCAAAGCGGGGAAGAATTTAATTGGGTCGTCGCAATCAAAATAGCTGGTAGGATTCCTTTCTTTGCCTTCTTTTTATGGCCCACTGGTTTTGAGTAAATGGAAAAGGATAAAGCAGTGAGTACAGTCACTGGGAAGAGAAAAGTGGAACAGTGCCATAGGTGAACCATTAGAGACAGGGGGTCCCCGTGCCCAGGAGACAAGAGGTTGACACGTGGCGATTGGAAGTACATTACACACTTGCTACATAATAACAAAAAGCATACATGACAGCCAAAGCCAGATTCTCAATAAAAAGATGAACAGACCATCAATAATCACCAAAAATATGCATAAATCCAAGATGATTAAAGAAGTGGTTGAAAACTAACAGTGTGTAAGATACGTGTATATTTTTGCACTTTTTTTTCTTTTACATTTTTTTTTATTGTTACTTAAAATTTTTTTTCCCAGTGTTCCAAGATTCATTCCCCAATCCCCACACCCAGTGCTCCACGCAACAGTTGCCCCCAGTACCCACCACCAGGCTCTCCCATCCATTTTTTTGCACTTTAAAACATTACCTGTGGGGAAAGACAGGGGTGAGGAATGGAAATAGAGGGTAGGTATTGACCCATTCAGGAACCCATTCATTCATCTCTGGGCCACAGACCTGTGATAATAGTGATTGTCATGTAAAAATGTATAATGGACTAGATAAACTCCTGCACCTATAAAGAAGATGCAGTTAACAGTAGCCTGAGTTTCACTTGTGGTGTGAGGCAGCAAGGTCCATGCAAAGCAGCTGAGTCTTCCATAAAATCTATGAACATCAGCAAAAATGACCAACCAAAGGAAAGAAAGAAAACCTGAAGGTACTGGAGAGAGAATAAGGAGGTTCTGTTTTTGTTTGTTTTGTGTCTTGCTGGGAGATGGGGAGGGGTAGTTTACACTTGGAACAGTCCACCTCCTGAGGTGAGCTTTGTATTGATTGTGGTGTTTTCTCTCTGGGTGACTGTGGTCACAGAATAGCCAGGAGGAGAAGAGGCTAGTTGGGGAACTAGGAGAAGGACCCAAGGTAAAAGTATGATACAACAAATCATTTGCAAAGTAAGATACATAAATCATAGTTCAATATGTACAATATGTTCACTATCAAATTCTATTGAGAATAATGAAACCACAATGAAATAGTGCTAATCATTTGCAAAATAAGATACACAAATTATAGTTAAATATGTATAATATGTTCACTATCAAATTCTATGGAGAATAATGAAACCACAATGAAATAGTGCTATACACCCAGTGGGGTAACTGAAGTTAAAAAGTCAACGTGTTGGGACGCCTGGGTGGCTCAGTTGGTTAAACGACTGCTTTCGGCTCAGGTCATGATCCTGGAGACCGGGGATCAAGCCCCACATCGGGCTCCCTGCTCAGCGGGAAGCCTGCTTCTCCCTCTCTCAGTCCCTCTGTTTGTGTTCCCTCTCTAGCTGTGTTTCACTCTGTCAAATAAATAAATAAAATCTTAAAAAAAAAAAAAGTCAACGTGTACTTGAATATTTATACCTTAACTCACAATAGCCAACACTGTAAAAATCCCAAATATCTGTCAGAAGAGAAAAGAATTAACAAAATATGGCATATTCATGTAATAAAATAGATACTGATATGAACAAAAATAGATGAATCTTAGAATCAAGCTACATTAAACACAACAAAAAATGTCTTCTGTATGATTCAATTTACATAAAATTCTAGGAAGTGGGAACTAGTGTATAGTAACAATAAGCAAGTCTTTCGTTGTTACAGGCAAAAAGAATAGAATGAGCTTCAGTGTGGTAGAACGGTTTTGGGGCATGATGGAAATACTGTGTTTTATTTTATTGTAGTAGTGGTTTCATGCATATATTCATCTCTTAACACTCAATGACTTCTGTACTTAAACAGATGTATGGTATGGTACATAAATTATACCTCAATAAAGATGACTTTAAAAAGTAATCTGAAAATACACAAGATTTGATTCTCTCAAAGTGAATTATATACATCAAAAAGAAAGTATAGAACACTTGAATTATAAATTTAAGAATATATGATCATTTCTGTATATTTGTATGTAAAATGTACTAGGTCACAAAGCAATTCTCATTAAATTTGAAATAACCAGTACAACAAACTTATTTTCTATCACAAGTGCTATAATTACAAGTGATTTAAGAGAACATAAACACATACGTCTAAAGACTTGAATAAAGTGACTTCTAATTAAATTATAGAATAAAAAGTATTAGTGAAAATCTAGAATTATATGATAATGAAGAGTCTAAGTATCAAGCCAAGTAGGATTTGCCAAATTATTATATAAAAATATATTAAAAGATAAAAATTGAGAAGAAAAACAAAGGAAGAATATTAATGACTAGATAGTTAAGAAGTTAGAGAAACAACCACTGACCCAAGGCAAGTTTAAGGAAGGAGATAATAAACAATGAAAGTAAATTGATCAGATATGAAACCAAGAAATAATGTCAAAGACCAATAATAATACCACAAAATAATAGAGTATAAAGAAAGAGAGAAAAATATATATGAATGCAAAGGATACACATATTCTAAGAGTAGAGATGTGAACAAACAAAATATCAGGAACAGATTTCAACAACTTTTTCAGCATAATTTCAACAGCATTTTCAGCAAAATTTCTGTTAATAGAGACAAATGGATAATGTATAAAATGATAGTAGACTAAAATAGAATTTGATTAAAGTGACATCTAATAAATACATAAAATGATAATAAATTAACTTGTTTACTCATTTTCAGCTGTAACAAAAGTAATCAGGTTCAGATGGTTTTATGTAAACATTTCACTGAAACTTCAAAAAATAATCTTTATACCTTACAAATTGCTCAGGTGATCCAAAATTAGTATATTTTATGGAAATAGTGTATAGTAAGATGTCATGAAAAGTATGTTTTAAAAATTAAAGTAAAAAATATTACTTGAAAGTTACATTTTAAAAGTCAAAATTATAGATTTCTTTAAATTGGATCCAGAAGAGAAGTGGATGGGGGGTGGGGGGAAGAGGTGAAGGGGAGGAAGGAGTATGCCTGTTGTAATGAGCAGCCAGTGCTGTGTGGAAGTGTTGAATCACTATATTGTATTGCACACCTGAAACTAATATTACACTGTATGTTAACTACACTAGAATTTAAACTTAAAAAATATATTAGATACAGAAAATGTATAGATAGATAAAAATGGTGGCTCTCCTAATTTGTTTATCTACCAAAAATACAGGAAACAATAGTAAATTTTTTAGAAATACTTTTATTAAAGCCAAAAATAAGGGTGCATATGATGTCACTTCCCTCACTCAACGTTATATGAGAGAGCCTACCCAAAGCAAGAATGCATACACATCTGTATGTTTGAAACGATAGATTAAACAGAAACTTTTTATTCTTAGTTGGATTGTCCATGTTTTAAATAAACAATTCTTAAAATAGAGCTTAGAACCATTTAGTAATTTAATAAAAATCAAGAGAAATGTAACTTTTCTATATGCTATAAATGACCAAATTAAATATAATAATAATAATAATAAAAGAATGGAACTAAATACTTCCATTTAGAGTAGTGATAAAAATTATAACTGTTACAGGATTAATTCTAAGAAAATTATGTAAGTTCTTATAGAGAAAACTGATGTAGGCTCATAAAGGTGATGGTCGAATACTTGGGCATTTGGCTATATTGTGAGTTTACTTCTAGACCACCAAGGTAAAGCCCAAACACAATAAAACATTATGTCTAAACAGTGTACATACCTTAATTAAAAAATACTTCATTGTGAAAAAAATGTTAACCATGACTGAGGTTTCAGCCAGTCATGTTTATCCTGATGGGGGTTCGTTCTTGCTTCAGTGGTTGACAGCTGCTGGCTGATCAGGGTGGTGGTTGGTAAAGGTGGTGTGGCTGTTTCTTAAAACAAGACAGCAATGAAGTTTGCCTCGTGGATTGACTCTTGCTTTCATGAATGATTTTTCTGTAGCCAGTGATACTGTGAGCATTTTATCTGCAGCAGAATGTTTTTCAAAATTGGAATCGTTCCTTTCAAATCCTGTCACTGCTTTATCAACTAAGTTTATGTAATGTTCTAAATCACCATCTACAGCAACTGCATCCTTATGAAATGCATTTCTTCAATAATGAGACTTGAAAGCTGAAATGACTCCTTGATAATGGGCTGCAGTATGATCGCTGCCTTAGCAGGCATGAAAACCACATTAATCTCATTGTCCATCTGCACCAGAGCTCTTGGGTGACCAGGTGCATTGTCAGCGAGCAGCAGCATTTTGAAGGAAATCCTGTTCTCTGAGCATCTGGCCTCAACGGTGGGTTTACAGTATTCAGTAAACCATGTTGTAGACAGATGTGTTGTCATCCAGGCCCTGTTGTTCCATCTGTAGGGCACAGGCAGAGTAGATCCAGCACAATGCTGAAGGGCCCTAGGAGTTGCAGAATGGGACGTGGGCACCGGCTTCCACTTAGAGTCACTGCTACATTAGCCTCCCGAGGAGAGCCAGCCTGTCCTTTGAAGCTTTGAAGCCTGGCATTGACTTCCCTATGGCTGTGAAAGTCCTAATGGCCTCTTCTCCCAACAGAGGCTGCTTGGTCTACACTAGCAGTCTGTTGTTGAGTGTAGCACCTTCGTGAATTCTCTGAGCTGGATCTTCTGGATGACCTGCTGCAGTGTCTCCGTCATCTTGTCCTTTCTTGTTACGGAGATGGTGTCTTCCTTAATCCCACTAACAGACCTATGCTTCTTCAGATGTTTCTTTCACAGCTCCCTTACCTCTCTCAGCCTTCACAGAACTGAACAGACTTAGGGCCTTGCTCTGGATCAGGCTTGGGCTTAAGGGAATGTTGTAGCTGGTTTGATCTTCTGCCTAGACAACTCAGACTTTTTCTGCATCAGCAATAAGTCTATTTTGCATTCTTTTCATTCATGTGCTTACTGGAGTAGCCTTTTCATTGTCTTGCAGGAGCTTTTCCTTTGCATTCATAACTTGACTGACTGTTGCAAGAAGCCTCACTTTTGGCCAGTCCCATCTTATGGCATGCCTTCCTCACTGATCTTGCAAATTTCTAGCTTTTGATTTAAAGTGAGAGATGTGTGACTCTTCCTTTCACTTGGCCACTTAGAGGCCATTTCAGGGTTATTAATTGGCTTAATTTCAACATTTTCCTGTCTCAGGGAACAGGGGGACCCAAGGAGAGGGGAAGAGATGGGAACTCTGGCTTGCCATCCTATATAGGTGGTTGTGTGTGGCACCCCAAAATTCAATAGCAACATCAAAGACCACCAATCGCAGATTAGCATAACAGATATAATAATAATAAAGAAAAAGTGTGAAATACTGTGAGAATTACCAAAATCTGATGCAGAGCCAGGAAAGTGAGCAAATGCCATTGGAAAAATAGTGCTGATAAATTGTTTGACACAAGGTTGCCTGAAAACTTCAGTTTGTTAGAGACAAACAAACCAAAGAACCCCTCAAATCCCCAAAATACATTGCAAAGTGCAGTAAAGTGAAGCATAATTTTATAGGCATGCCTATACCAAAGAATATTATAATGAATCTTATCCCCCTCCAATTTAACATCAATCAAACTTCCTTTTAGACTCCTGTTACAAATATTTGGGAACGTGGAAAAGCCCATTCATTATAAAAACAAACATGGCAACAAAAGGCAAGACAACTATAAAGAAGGAAAAGGAATTTGCTTAAAATATCTAAGCATGAATTCATGAATATATTGAAATTAAACAGAATACAACAATGATGGCCACGCAATGCTTTGGAGCAAAGTGGAGATTCCAGAAACAGGCTCATGCTTCTAGTTGGCATATTTTTATATAATGAAGGTATCATTTCAGCTTCATAGGGGAAGATCTTTTTTTTTCTTAATTTCTTAAAGATTTTATTTATTGATTTTCAGAAAGAGAATGAGAGAGAGAGAGAGAGAGAGAGAGAGCGAGCATAAGCAGCGGGAACAACAGGCAGAGGGAGAAGTAGGCTCCCTGCAAGGAGGCTGATATGGCACTATCCCATCTCAGGACTCTGGGATCATCACCTGAGCTAAAAGCAGATGCTTAACCAACTGAGCCACCCCAGTGCCCCCCTTTTTCCTTTTTTAAAACATTTTATTTATTTAAGAGAAGATCTTAATAACATGTAATAACAGTAGGTTATCTTTAAGACTTATTTAATGAGAGCACTTATCTCCTTCATGAGGACTTTGCGCTATCACCTCACAAAGCTGCCCCCCCACCCCAGTACCATCATCTTGGGGCTTAAAATTTTGATATAGGAATTTTGGCAGGACATAAACATTTAGACCATAGCAAATACCTTATCACCTGCCCATTTTGATAGTTTATGAACTTCTCGTTGATAATATTTCTACTGGGATAAAAATTTTCTGTAATGGAATCAAGAAAATCAGTCACTTTCATGGCTTTGCCCCCAGCCTTCTGGCTGTTGTTTCTTTCCCTGGTCTGTCCATATATCTCTCTATTTCATAGACAGAGTTGCAGAGTATTGAGAATTTTCTTACAAGGATCGTCTTGCTGGATGGAATAAGCCCCGGTTCTTTCCAGCTATAGAATTTTGGGTATTTATTCCTGGAGATTATACAGATTCAACCCAAACCTCTGTCCTACCTGAGCCTCAGTCTCCTTATTCATGGTGTAAGAATAAAAGTACCTTCCTGCCTAAACCTGACAGTGACTGTGAGGGTCAAATTAAGTAAAGTAGGGAACAGTACTTTGAAAACCATCAGTTTTGAACAAATGTAATGTACTATACTCCAGAGGTTATTTTTATGTTCAAAACATATCATTTCTTTGTAAGCTATAATCCTCTGTCCAGTTCTACTGTTCTTTTTAAAACCCATCAGATTAGGCCTTACAAAAGTTAAAATAATTATATTCACAAGTGAAAATACTTATCCCTGATATTCAGTTTCTCATACTGGGCCCATTTACCCATCATTCATACTAAAACTCTCTTGGCTTTTAGAATCATTTATAAAAGCCACAAAAGCTCTTGTACAAATCATGTAAAATGGTTGTTCTGACAACATAAATGTCCCATGCATCAAAAAACACATTAAAATTATCCAAGCAGCTATGAAAATGCATTCAACAGAGGAGGCTTTATTTTTTGATAAGGACCCCTGCAGCAGGAAAAGACCCTGGTGCCAGTCAGCTGTCAGAGATGGGTAGGGCCGCACAGCAACACTAGGGAAGGCTCTCATCATGGCAAGAAGCAAGATACCAAGGGTCTGAGCACAGTTAGGGGGCTCCAGATAGAGGCAAGGTGGTGTCTTTGGACTGATCAAACTGTATCTATGCACATGCCTTACAGATTCCAATTTCAAGAAAATAATCACCTTTTCAATTATACTTTTTTAAATTTTAAGATAGAACTCTGTATTCTTGATTTCAAAATCAAAGCACTTTTTAATATTGGCTTGAACTCTTTTTTTTTTTTTTTGGCAGATCTTTTTTTTTTTTTTTTTTTGCTCAAACTAAAGCCCTTGAGGAAGACACAGATATTATGTAAACATCTTGATTTATTATGTAGATCTAACTGCACCCACATTTGGCTTTACCACACAGATACATCTCATTTATACATAGAGGAGTCTACTCATATGGCTAAATGAGTGGGTATTTTAGTTTGCCATAAAACCAGATCAAGAAAAATGTGACTTTGATACCATTCTCTGTTGTCCTCATTTTACAGCTTGGTTTTTGAAACACTAGTGTCTTTAAATCTTAGACACACAGTAAATTTAAATTTAAGAAAAATAGGATAACATATTTTGTCCTTAAGACATTCAAGGAACTTTAAATGCTTTTATGGTGTGATATATTTGCATTGGTCAGCAGAATGTGTAGACATACCCACAGTAGAGAAGAGTGGATATATTTCTGTACACATGTATCAATTTTTTTAAAAAAATTCTGTTTGTTCCTATTGAACCCTGTGCTTCCCTTAACATGACATATTCTGCATTATATTTACATTGTCTAAGAAAGTAGGTTCTGTGGAACCTGTAACAAGGCATGAGAGACAAAATGATTCTTACATTAAAACCCTAAAGTATTACATATGAATTAAAAACCTAATCCTTTTATCCCACTTGTTACAAGCCACCCTTGGGTTTCTTCTGTCAGGTTCATAAAATCTCTTGTCTATTAATTGTCACTGGAAGTTTTTCCTTATGAGGCTTTAAAGTTCTATCATATAGAAGGATGAAGCGGGCTTGGTCATTGTAATGTGATAATTCAATTATCTGCAAAATGCGTCGGGGTGAAACATGGTGGATACACGTTTAGGTTCGATTTTCTTTCCTCTAGGCTAACTGAAGTATCTCTAATCTGTGACACCATCATCTCACTGGAATTTTACAAGGAGGAAGAGCTTGAATGTATGTGTTTGGGAGGAAAGTCGCTGGGAAGGTACAGAGGAAGGAGAAAGATGCTTTTAAGTCTTTTTTTTTTTTAAAGATTTTATTTACTTGACAGAGAGAAACACAGCCAGAGAGGGAACACAAGCAGGGGGAGTGAGAGAGGGAGAAGCAGGTTTCCCGCCAAGCAGGGAGCCTGATGTGGGACTCGATCCCGGGTCTCCGGGATCATGACCTGAGCCGAAGGCAGTCGCCCAACCAACTGAGCCACCCAGGTGCCCCAAGATGCTTTTAAGTCTTAAGAGTTTCAGCCAGCACATAGCTTGTTTGGAGATGATGGTGTGTGTTTGGGAGAATTTTGAAAACTTCGTGCAGTTTCCATGTGGAGACGTACCTTCACCACCTCCTGTGTGTGCCATAGTTTCATCCAGCTGTGACCATTCCAAGAACACACAAGTTACCTCTTGTACATTTAGGGGCAATAAATAAAAGGATCTCTCCCTTTATGTAACAGGAGAGAAAGCCCAGGAGGTGCTGCCTGGGGTTAAATGCAGCAAATGGTGGCAGGAGCAGAGGGGCTGTGTTGGAAGTGGCGTGAAGAACCAGTGCACAGGGACAGGGACAGAGACATAGCCCTGGCTCCAGCCACCCCTCAGCCCCCTGATGTTAGTGCACGTTTCATAAACAGCAAGAACAGGAAGGAGATGCTTTTATCCAGGGAGAACAAGAGAAAAATGGCAGGTTCAAGCTCCTTGTGCAATTTAGATACTAAGGAACTCTTTGAGGGATATGTTTAACAAGGCACTATAACCTGTCTCCAATTAAGCTTCTGTATTCCTTTTCCTTGGATATCAGCTTTGGGACTCCCCATTAGAGGAAATATATTAAAAGTGTGCTGTACCAAGACACTTTTTACTTGCATTTCATTCCTAACATGTGCCTGTAGATTTGCTGCTACACTTTGTATTCTATTAATGCTAGTTTAATTTCAACATGGCAAATATTGTGACCGTGTTTTGTGAAAGTTCAGATAATGAAAATAAGAATGATTACCATACCAACACCTGCATGACCCAGGCAGCTCTAAAAAAGAAGGCTAAAAGCACTGTATTATTTTAATGGCAGAGAGAAGATCATAGGTACCTGATGAGGAAGGTAAAGAACAAAAAGCAAGCACCCTACACAGGAGGTGGGAAGGGACACAGAGAACTGACCCTCACAAACATAGGACAGACAGGTAGTCTTAAATCAGTCGGGGTTTGTCTCCCAGAAAGACACCAATGTTTATTTGAAAGTCATGAATTTGAATGAGCTTGGGCCCTCCTTACTAACAGACACACACCATCATACCAGGCTCTTGCTTCATCTGTGAAAGTTGTATTTCCTGGTCAAGAGGTTGCAGCTCAGATGTCGTGTGGGTGAACATGGATAGGCATTTCGATAACAGACATGGTGGATTCACATCATTCATGTAAAGCAGTTCAGTTGACTCTTACAGTGATCACACTTTCTGCAATATATCAGGTGACAAGTGAAATAACAGTGATAACAAGTTTCCCAGAGGACCTTGCTTTGAAAAATGTAGTTTTAAGGTATCTTTTGATTTCTGCGAGGATTTAACGAAAGAGATTGTTGATATGGTGTCTGCATGCAAACCAAGTTTTGCTCCTGTATGTGCATATTTAATAGACAGTGCAATGGTAGAATGTGGCAAATCCCATTTACTCTCTAGAATTCTTATCCATGAAAAAGAGATGGTGTTACCTACTAAATATCCTATACACATTTTCCACAATGCTGCTTAAAAGGTGTGTATTTTGCTTACCCATGATATCACGTCTGTCTAATAAAAGATTTTGGTCACTTCACAGTTTCCTTAAAATATGCAGAAGCTCCTTATTGAGATTTCTGACTTTACTGAAAAGGGATGACCTTATATATGTAACTCCAGGTTGGTTGTGAGTGTTGTTGGCCATAGAGAAGGAATTACATGTCTCAACTGCTGTAAAATCATCTATTCATAGTACATGGAAAGCACATCCTTTTTAACCTGATAGTACACTGAGGATGATAATGGAGAAAGAGCTAGAAAAGCAAACATTTATATTGCTTTTTGTCCAAAACTGTGATCTTCTCTCTGAAGAGACCATAAGGAATTTAGAAAGGATAAACAGCAGCACCTGAGTTGTTCAATTGGAAGTAATGTTTAATGTATAGATTACAACAAAAATGTACAGAATTAAAAACAAAACAAAACAAAACAAAAAACTAAGGAGGGAAATTGCTTCCAAACTCAAACTACTGAGATAGAGTAGTCAAATTAAACAGGACATTCTACTTTTTTTTTTTTTCAGTTAAAACCACAGAATAGCCAAAAACCAACTTCAATTTCACAAAATGAGATGGTGTTTGTGTTTAAAAACATTTTCTCTGAGAAAGAGTGGGTTTAATATCTAGTGACAGCCAATGTGCTTTGGAGTGTTTACAAATGGTGGCTACTTCAGATGTGAATGTCTGCATGGTGGATTTGTGGTGCGGAAGATCTGACTGACAAAAACTATTTGACCACAACAAGCTTGTGGATACAAAGTAGATGGGTATTTCTGGGCAGCTGGAGACTAATTCCTACTCATCAAAAATAGGATGTTGCTATTAAGTAAATTCCTAGGTATTTGATACTCAAATGCTTTTATGAGATGAATCTAGCTTGATGTCATCCCATTGGCCCAACACCAGGAATCAGTTAATGTGGTCTTTTCAGAGTAGAGCTTTAAGTCCACCTGAATTTGATATTGGACTCCTTTCAGTTTTACTGCCGTATGAAAGAAACACTGGAGACCCTAAGTTCCCACAAAAGGAACTAGAGTAAAACTTTCTAGCAGATCATGGGACAGGTAAAAATATGTCATTGTTATATTGTTGTTAAATGCTCAATTAGTTCTATTGTATTTATATTACTTTAAAAAGACATGCATTTAGGAACATGTGGGTAGCTCAGTCAGTTAAGTATCTGCCTTAGTCTCGGGCCATGATCTCAGGGTCCTGGGATCAATTGTGTTTAAAAGATGGCATTTTCTCCTCAGATCATCAACCCTTTCTCCTAAGGACAGCAGGACAATTAATTCATAATGTGGTTTTGCAGGAAACAGAATCTCAATGCAATACTGTGACATGAGTTACATGGTCTGCATTTAGAGTTTCAGTGTGCAAAAAGGAGATGTGATTCTACATATATTAAAAACTGCTGCCATCTTCCTCTAATGTATTTTTGCATCGTCATTTAGAATGCCCTGTGTCAGAATAACTCCGTTTCTTCTGATGAGTGCTCACTCTTTCATCATAGTCTACCTTTCCTGGTCTGTGTGAACAGATGAATGTCTGAGCGCAGGTAACGTGGTAGAGGGGACATAGGCACACTCACCAAGGCTGCTAAGCATGTGGGGGGGGGGGAGTCGAGGGTAGGGAGATGGAGAGGCTCCCAGGTCTTCTGAACTTCCTGTGATGAGGATGCTTCTTTACTCCTCTCACATCCCATAGTGTGTGTGCTGGCGAAGTTTGAGTCTGAACATTCTGGGATCCTCCCTCAGCATCCCTTTGTTCCTGGCTCCTGGTGGCATTCCTACCGCCTTGCCTTCCCTTCCCTGCCTCTGCTTCTCTGGCCAAGGGTAGAGTTCTTTACCTTTCTGGTGCAGTCACATCTTTAAAAACTACCATCAGATCTCGGAGGCTTTCACAAGATATGTAAAGAAAAACGTTTGGAATGCAGAAAATCATGTCCCTCTTAAACGCTGGTTGAGTTCAGGCTTTTCCTGTAAGGAATAGCTGAGCCAGAGGTGTTATTGGCAGACTTGGTGGGGAAGCCCAGGGGTTCCTGATGAAAATTCAACCTTGAAATATCTCAAAATATCATAATGTCTTCACTTTTCAAGGGACACCTGACTAGTGAATGGCAAAGCCAAAAAAGTAGACCCCCTCGAATCTATAAATTCTTATAACACCATGTTGTTTACTTTTATACATGATGCTTCTTTTATAAAGCATCACTGATTTTTTTTTCTTTCTAGAGCAAGTGCACACACTCTCACATAGACTAACCAATGAGAATATGCTGTTTAAAAGCCTCTCTCAAAAATAGGAAAAAAAATTTCCTTTGCATTTCTATTTTAACAATGGGGAGTTAAACAGAATTTGTCATCACTACATGTTAGGTCAGACTGATGTAGATAAAAACACTATATACATTTTTAAAATAATCTGTCTTTAAGTATTTCTGTAGTACATCTATAATTAATTGATAACACCTGTAGAATCCATATAGCACATCCCTGGACTGTGGGTGGGAGCCAGTTTATCCAAGTTACCCGGTTATGATGCAGGATCATGAGCTGATGGTTTCCACTGAATATGCAGAATCATGAATTCCCATGCATCAACATCAATGGCCAGGTGATGTCTGAGGGACAGTGTTCGTTAGTGGCCAGTTTAGCCGTCACCCAAATTAACTCCAGGCTAAGTAAAATGGTCACAGCTAAGAAAAACTGGACTGTGACTTCACTTTGTTTTTTAGGTACAAATAAAAACAAGGAATGTGGGGTGCCTGGGTGGCTCAGTTGGTTAAGCGACTGCCTTCGGCTCAGGTCATGATCTCGGAGATCTGGGATCAAGCCCCACATCGGGCTCCCTGCTCGGCGGGAAGCCTGCTTCTCCCTCTCTCGCTCCCCCTGCTTGTGTTCCCTCTCTGGCTGTGTTTCTCTCTGTCAAATAAATAAATAAAATCTTAAAAAACAAAAAACAAAAAACAAAAAAACAAGGAATGTGTGTCTTTTGGGAGTGACATGTATTTAAATATGATGTCTTTCTAATATCATTCTGAACTGCCCCAGGATCAGAGGCATCGATGCTGATTAGATTGGACTCAGAGAGAGATTTTTTTTTTCCAGAGAAGGGAATTATTCCTGATGAATTTGTGCTAATTGTACATTTGCTAGTATAAGATAGACTGGTTTTCATTGTGCTATCAGCAATATGTCTGAAAACAATGGGCATTCCAGGTAACCCCAGGATATCAAACCCTGATAATATTTACGATTCAGGAGTTAGACTGATGGGGATGGGGATGATTGTGACTTAAAACAATGCATTAATTTAGATTATATGATTTTTCATAATACCCATGGACTTATTTCTGAAACATTAATAATATAAGATGCCATGTAAAGAGCACAGGCTTATGAGTAAAAACCTTAGGTAATTTTCCTCTTTATTTTCCCTATATATTGCATATCTCATTAATTTTTATATGTGGTTACTTTTTAAATTAGTGATATATTCACATGGTTCAGTATTTCAGAGATATAACTGAATATTGAGGGAAAAGTCTTCATACCACTGTCAGCTTCCATTTACGATTCTCTTATAGATTCATCACTTTTTGGTGCATTCTTTGAGAGACGTCTAATACATGTACTAACAAATTCATACATACATATATATTTATATAAATATTATATATTCAACATGCAAATGTACATATGAATAACTTAATTATTTTAGTCCATTTTATTAAGTAGGATCAAAGAATATAATTAATTTAATTAATATTACATAATAATAAGTACATTCATATAAAATAAATGTACAATATAATATATAACTGTTATATATAATTATATGTATTATAAATTTTGTGTATATAATATTCCCCTCTTCCGGGACTTGCTGTTTGCACTGAGTAGTTCTTGGAGATCATTCCATTTCCTTACGTAAACTGTCCTCATTTCTGTAAGAGCATAAAATCTCTTGGTATACTTTTGATTTCTCATCTTCTGCTGCTACAGACAGTGCTGTGAGGAATAACTGTGCGTGAATGTATGTGTATTTTTTCCACATTTGTAATGAGGGTTGTATGACTCTCTGTGTTTTTCTCTTTGCTCATCTATAAAATCAGGATAATAGTACCCAGTGTGCATGTTGATGGTGAAGCTGAAACAGCATGAAATGTCTACAAATGTTTAGGAGTAGAAAATACTTAATAAATAGTAGTTGCCATCACAATATGTGTTTTGGAAGACATGGTGACATATGTTTAATTTCTTGACAGCAGAACAAATCTAGGAATTTGTCCATTACAACAATTAAAGCAGAATTTGAGGCTTTTATAAAGCTAGAGTCTCTTTTGGCCACAAATGTGTCGTGAGTTCTACTCAACTATAGTATAAGGTAGAATAATTTTCTAAGTAAATGCTTAATGTGGATCTTTTGCATTAAAGACCATCTTCACTGATATTTCTTCTCTGGTGTCTATCATTCACTGTCAAGCTAACTTGAACCTGGACTCCTTTTTCCTGTTCTTGAGTGAATTGAATATTTGTCAGCTTCACCTTTGATGCTCAGTATTAGATAAGTAATATTTTTAAAGTAGTTACTTGCTCTTCTGAAAAGTACAGGTGGCTAAAATGGGAAATACTAAATAGAATTTTTGAAATTAGAAATACATGAGAGTGTTTTCAAGCCTTTGGGGGACCACACAAGTTAAAGATCTATTAAATCTCTGGTTTCCTTTTTCTCATTTCCATTTGATTGAGATGATGGAAGGTTAGCTGGCATTGATGTGGAAAAATAACTTGCCAAGAATTAATCATTTCGGAAGATTCCTAATACGAATCTATATTTTTCAGGCCCTTCTTAGTAGCCTCGGAGAGGGAAAAAAATGCGCAGTCTGCTGATAACCAGTAAGGATAAATATGAACCAAAAAAGAAAAAAATATATATATTGATTTCTTTGGAGAGGCTGCTTCCTCCCTTTCTAACAGCATTTTCTTTAGAAAACTTTTAACTATAAATTCTTTCACTGCCTCTTTGAGGTATAAATTTTTATACAGGTGTTCTGCCAGTTACAGTCTCCAAGAATGTCTTTCTCAAGGACATGGGGGACTGCCTCTTGAAGGAGATAAAACCCCCATCTCCTGGCTTCTGTGGAAGGATGGGAGCCAACTTGAGTGGGCACCTTGCTCCAACTTGCAAAACTGCCTCTTACTGGAAAGATATGAGAAGTGTAATTTTCCTTTGAGTAAAGTCAATTAGCTAACACAGATGGTGACCTGAATGAACAGGTGGATTTAGGATGAACTCTGTGTGACAAGTGGCATTGTTGTGTGCTTCTATATGAAGACGAGTTCCTTTTCATCTGGAGGACCTGCATGGAACAGGTTGTATGTGCTTGGGCTCTGTCAAAGGTTACAATTTCTTTCTGCAGTTTTTCAGCAGATTATCTGGAATGTGTCACATTCTAGTTTAATGCTTATTAATGATACAGTTGTTTTCCTACTTTTCTGCCTTTGTGGAGAATATTTCTGAGGTAGAAGGAAATTTTGTTTTTAATTATATTTCCCCGGTCTAATTTTTAGAGTTATTAAGATTGCTAGAAGAATTCCTTAATAACTATCATCTTTAAAAGGTCTTTTAAAATATATGTCTATATTCTATAAAATATATAGATATATGAATTATTTGAGTTCATAACTTCTTTTTGGTTCATATCAGGAAATCAGCTTACTCCTAAAAATCACTGGGGGACAATATATAATTCTGTTATTGTGAGTTATAACTTATAAAATGTGCTCATAGTGCTTGATATTCCATTGACATTCAAAATACAAAGGACCTTCAGAAGTGCTGTTTTATTTGTAAACATTATATAGTTTTTTCATGATAAATGATAAGCAGTAGATATTAAAGTTAATATGTATGTTCTTTTTAAAGCCCCTTTTTGGTTAATATTCCCAAATCACTCCTTATAAAAAAAACTTGTATCCATTAAAATCCCAACACTTGTGTGTGTGAAGGTTTCAAGAGAAATAAGACAGAGAAAGAAAAATATCCTATGATTTCACTCATGTGGAATTGAAGAAACAAAAGAGATGGTCATAAGGGTGGGTAGGGAAAAATAAAATAAGATAAAAACAGAGGAAGACACACCACACTCTCATTAAAGCTATGTATTATTTTTAAAAAATCACATTATTAATATTTATTATCTGTGTAATCAACCTTTGTTTCTTTCAGATTTGGATATGTGATGTATTATCCTCCTTTATGCTGCTGTAGTTGATATGCTGATACTGTATTCGGGAATTTTGCGTCTATATTCATGGGAGAGATTAGTGTATGTATATTTTTAATCCTTGTGATGTTTGAGTGTCAAATTTATCCTCTCCTCAGATTATCAGTCCTCTTTTATGATATCTGGAGGCTTGGCCATAAAATCGCTATTATTTCTTCCTTAAATGCTTGGATTTAAATCACCAGTCCTCTTATCTGTACTAGGAACAGTGTACGAGGGTCGTTTTACGCGGCATCTCTCTGTGCAGCTGTCTGTCCTTCCAGCTACCCACCACCAGTCACCAGCTTTTCAATCCTTTCTACCTGAATAACAAATATCAGGACAGTCCACTTTATGTTTTCCAGCATGCACATTGTTAGCTAGAGCTCCATCTCTTCTGCAGAAAATATTTATACAAACCAATGCATGTGTATATGTGCAGTGTCTAGTGTTCCCAAGCACAAGCACGTGTATAACCTAAACATCTACTGACCCGTAGAAGACTACCATCACTTTAGAGAGATAATTGTATATATTGTGGCTCTTCTAGGTAACTATCCATTCTCACTCTCCAAAGGCGGCTACTCATTTGATTTATTTTTCTGCTACAGATTAATTTTGCAACTCTAGAAAGTCAGGTAAATGAAATGATACTATTGTGCAAGGCTCTCTGCCAAACCATAACTTTTGAGATTTATCCACAATGTTGCATATATCAGGAGGTCATGCTGGTTTTATTGTTGTCCTGAGTAGTGTTCATTTCAGTGTATCCATTGATTATCATACTGATGGACATCAGGGTTGTTTCTAGTATTTTTCTGAACATGTTTTCATTTCCCTTAACTAAGTCCCTAGGATTGGAATTGCTGGTTTCCAGAGCACATCTGTGTGGATAAGAAATTGCCTGTCTTTCTCTGAAGTGGTTATACCATTTTACTTGCCCCATTGTAATATATGAGTTGCAGTTGTTGAAATCTTGAACCACACTTGGTGTTCAGAAATGATACTCTGTAGTGATACTTCAGTGATTTCAATTTCCATTTTTATGCTAAGTGGTAATGTGCACTTTTTCATGTTGATTGCTCATTGGAATAACTCCTTTCTAATTTTTTAATTAGGTTCTTTTTTGAACATCACACTTCAAGCTCTTTATATAACCTCAATACCTATCTTTTGTCAGAGACATAATTTGTGAATCTTTTCTTCAAGTCTGAGACTTGCACAATCATTTTTTAAATATACTTCTATATATAAGCTTATTTTTTATTGTTTTAAAGTTTTTATTCAAATTCTAGTTAGTTGACAGACAGCGTGATATTAGTTTCAGTTGTACGACACAGTAATTCAGCATTTCCATACATCACCTGGTGCTCATCACGACAGGTGCACGCCTTCCTGCCTAGCACCTGTTCAGCCATCTCCCACCCTATCAGTGTGTTCACTTTAGTGAAGAATCTGTTTCTTGGTTTGCACCCCCCTCTTTTTTTCCTTTCACAATCGTGTTTTCCCTACACAATCATGCTTTCTGACTTTTAGTGAGCAAGGTTTTAATTTCATTAAAGTCTCATTAATTTTTTTCTTTTAGTGTTTCTGGTTTCCATGACCTCTCTTAAGAGAATTTTCTCATCTTCCAGTCATGAAGATATTCGCCTCAATTTTCTTCAGGTGCCTGTGTAAGTTTAGATTTATAATGAGGTCTATATTATATTAATTTCTGTGTGGGTGTGAAGGAGCAGCAAAGATTTATTTTCTTAGCTGAGGTGAAACTCTCATAACGCAGAAGTACATCGACAATGGTTTATAACTACCAACTCTGTTTAGCATCCAACCATTTTTCATCACCGCAAAAGGACACTCCTATCCATTACTCAGCTGCTTTCCACTAGTCTTCCCCCAGCAGCTGGCAGCCACCAATCTGTCTCCGTGGCTTTGACTTTCTTGATGTTTCATATAAATGCAGTCATAGAATATGCGACCTTTACTGCATGACTTCTTGTGCTTTGCATTACTCTGTGAGGTTTCTTCCAGGTGTAGGCTGTGTCAGCGCTCAGTCATTTTTATGGCTACATAATATTCTGTCGTGTGGATAGACCACAATTTGTTTATCCATTACTAAGATTGATTCTTCCCCTTAATATTTAAAGTTTATCCGTCACTGCTTATCAAAAAGACTTTCCTTTGCCTATTGAACCGCTTTGATGCTTTTGGTAAACAAGCAAAAGTACATGTACACGTGAGTGTATTTCCAGAATCTCTTATTTTCTATTGATCTATACTTAAATCTTCATGCTTGTACTGTATTGTCCTTTTTAAATCCATTTAATGGAGGCACGATCAGCATACAAAAATCCAGGCACATTTAATGTATACGGTCTGATAAGTCAGTAGTATGCATATACCTGTGAAACCCATCATCACAACTGGGGCCATAAATATATCTATCATCTCCTTTATTATTACTGTTGTTTTTATTTTTGACAATATTTGATATGAACTCTACCCTATCAGCAAAGTTTAAGTATATAACACAGTGTTGTTCACTGTGGCATGAGGCTCTGTGGGCCTCTGCAGGACTTACTCATCTTGTCCAACTGACTAATGCTGATTTTCTGAATCTCTCTTTCCTTCTAGCACCTGGAACTACCATTCCATTCAGTTTCTAGGAGTGTGACTGTTTTAGATTCCTCAAATAAATGACATCACAGTTTATTTGTCTTTCTGTGTCTGGCTTATTTCACTGAACACAATGATCTCCAGGTTCATTTCTGTTGTTATAAATGTCAGGATTTCTTCTTTTGTAAAGCAGAATATTTCCTTTTATACATATATACTGGTGTGTCGGTATATATGTATACCGACATATAATGTATGTCAGTATGTAAAATATACATATTTTCTTTATCCATTCTTTCTTTATCTATTTTCTTTATCCATTCTTCTGTGGATGAACACTTAGGTTACTTCCATATCTTGGCTATTGTGAATAATGCTGCAGTGAATATGGGAGTATGGCTATCTCCTTGAGATCCTGGTTTCCGTGACTTTGGGTATATACTGAGAAGTGTGCTTGCCACATTGTCTTGATTTATAGCTTTATAGTAAGGCTGGAGGTTCGATCGATTTTTTTTTTTCTTCTGTTTTTGGCTATACTAGGTTCTTGAATTTCTGTGTAGTTTTAAGAATCATCATGCTAATTTCTGCAAAAAGCCTTCCAGTGTTATGATTGGGATTGTATTTAATCTTTAGATCAAATTGAACTAAATTTATGAATTTCATTTTTTATTTTTTCCATTACCTAGCCACCCTATCCTGCAACACCCTCAGTTTGTTTCCTGAAATTAAGAGTCTCTTATGGTTTGTCTCCCTCCCTATGAGGTGAATAATCACAGCATTTATGAATTTTAGATTAACTCCATGGTGGCCAGGAAACATTTGTGATATGATTTCAAATATGTGAAATTTATTGAGATTATAATTTATTACTACATATATTTCAAGAGATTTTTTTTCAGTCTAAGGATCTGATATATCTTTAACAATTTTTTTGTAGTGTTGTAGGTCGGTAAGTACCTTATGGTTTTACATGGCTTTGAATGTTTATTCTATTTAGTGTAGTTTAACTCTGGTACTTGGTTGGTGAGAGAGAGAATGTGCTTCCAGAGGAGGGATCCCTGGAAGGTATCCCTTACCCCTGATCTGCCTTCTATGTGTTTGATTTCATTCTTTTTTATGGCTAATATTCCATTATATGTATACCTCTTCTTTATTCCTTCATCAGTCAGTGGGCATTTTGGCTCTTCCCATAATTTGGCTATTGTTGATAATGTCGCTAAAAATATTGGGATGCATGTACCCCATTTAGAACCTGTGCTTTTATATCCTTTGGGCAAATACCTAGTAGTACAATTTCTGGATCATAAGATAGTTCTATTTTTAACAGTTTGGGGAACCTCCGTACAGTTTTCCAGCGTGGCTGTACCATTTTATATTCCCATCCACAAAGTAAGAGTGTTAACTTTCTCTGCATCCTCACCAACACCTATTGTTTCCCGAGTTGTTAATTGTAGCCATTCTGACAGATACCTCATTTTAGTTTTGATTTGCAGTTTCCTGATGATGAGTGATGTTGAGCATCTTTTCATATGTCTGTTGGCCATCTAGAGGTCTATGTTTGAGATGAGCTGATGTCTAGCAGTTAGTTGCTAATTGAAACATTTCCCTACCTCTTAATACTCCCTGGCTATACCCACATTTAAAATTTAGGATTAAATAGCCCTGACACCTTCTACCTCGTTTGAGCAAAGGAAAAAGAAAAAGAAACAGATTAACTGCTGAAGTTCCCTCCCACAGTTAATTGACTTGAGAATATGTGCTCTTCCTCACTTACACATCCTTTGACCTTACTAAGCTTGAAGTTCTCCGGAACCTCTTCCTTCTCTTTAACTGTTTCTTCCTGTCCTTCCAACAACGATTAATTCCAAGTAGGTCTTGCTTTGTGTCTGATTTAATCCACTTTTTATTTAAGGCTTGTTTTTCCTGTGAGGAGTATGGTTGGAAACATGGTTGTTTACATTTAGCTTCACCAGAGAAGGTTTTATGGTCAAGAAAGTTCTTTACATCTCTCGAACCCTTTTTATTTTTAATCTGGGGTATTTTTGGAGGTCCTCCAGCTGTTAAGCTGAGAAGTAGGGAATCCTCCAATCATATCTGCTGTGATTATTCACCTCATAGGCACTAAAGTTTTATGACAAGTTATTTTTCACTTTTTATTTGGGGTCACCTTTTTGGGATTTTTTTGGATTTGTCTTGCTTTTCATTTTTGTTGTTAATAAATATTCATTAGTTGTAGTTATAGTGCCAGGAGAACTGAGGAAAACCATTTTTGAGTGACAGTTACCAGTTTTTAACTATTCATTTATTTCCTCAGGTATGGTCTGTTTCATAAAAAGCTAACAGTATGTTCCACTTATATAATTCCTCCTTTACTGCCTTATCTTTATGCATGTGTTCATTCTTGAGGACAT
Organism: Spilogale gracilis; assembly: GCA_004023965.1. Taxonomy (NCBI): domain Eukaryota; kingdom Metazoa; phylum Chordata; class Mammalia; order Carnivora; family Mephitidae; genus Spilogale; species Spilogale gracilis. The sequence continues at coordinate 32,442 of PITA01009139.1, read as the reverse complement.
GTTTGTCAGAGCCAGTACTTGACAACACATGTAGAAATGAATCACCCATGTTTATAAATATGAGGCTTGTGGGACCCGAATTCAGCTTTCAGTAATTTGGATATGCTGTAAAGAAAAATTATTTAGGTACATAGAGTAAGAGATCTAGAATGTTTTGTAAAGATGCAATATATATATATATTGCCTATATATACCTATATATATATAATACATGCATACATTTTCTGGCATTTGAACAAGATGATAGTAAAGCTGGGATTTCTATACTATATTACTACATTTTGAGAAAATGCATAGCAAGTCAAAAGAATCTCAGAGGATTTGAAATCTATAGCTAGGAAAAGAAAAAGACTGACATAGAAAATGGGATATGCTGTATTAGCTCCATCCACTCAGGCTAGTCTAACAAACCACAAACTGTGTGGTTTATAAAAAACAGGAATTTCTTTCTCATGATTCTGAAGTCTGGAAATCCGAGGTGAAAGTCACCTTCAGGTGAATGCCCTCTTTCTAGATCATGGCCAGCTCCTTCTCCCTCTATCCCCACCTGGTGGAAGGGCTGGGAGATCTGTGGGATCTCTTTTCTAAGGGCACTGACCTCACCCCTGAGGGCCCCACCCGCATGACCTGAGCCCCTCCCAAAGTCCCTACCTCCTAACACCATCACACTGGGGGTTGGAATTCCAACCAATGAATTTTGGGGGATACAGCAGGTCAGACCACAGCAGGTTGCTGGCGTGGATAAGGTCCAGGAGACCTCCTGCACCTAATCCACCTTACTAGGTGGAAGGGAGTCCCTTGAGGTCTGAATACCACAGTTTTGGTATCACAAGAAAAGGCAGACACCGTCGCTTCTGCACCTGATCTTGATCTGTGACTTTACTTCATCCACTAGTCTGTCCGCCCTATCTCCAGCCTTTTTACTTACCACTGCCCCTATTTCCCAGCTTGTGGTCAAAGAGCAAGAATTCCCTTGATCCTGTAACAACCAGAGGTAATCAGTACTAAATACAGCCGTCATATTACCATCAGTTGTCTTCCCTAATCAATTTTTTGCTTCACTAGTGGAATTCCTTTCCTTAAGATTAAAAAAATTAATATTTCATTTAATGGAAATATTTTCCATGTTGAACTTTTTAAATTTACCTGCTGCCTGTGAAGCTGTTAATATTTCCTTCCTCATAACTTTTCTACTGCCTATTCCCTCAGATTCTCTCTCTAAACATGATTTTATTAGAGAATATTGATAACCAGAATTGACTCAAGGAATAGGAACCTGAACAGATGAATAATTATAATAAGAATCAGAAAGGTGTTCAAAGAGCTGTGTCCCCCAAAGGGCAACAGGTCCAGGTAGTTTAAAAGTGAATTCCACCAAACCTACAGAGACCAGAAAATCCCTATGCACTATAACAGTTCCAGAGAATATAAAATTTTCCAACTTATTTTAATGTTGTCATAATCCCGATAACAGCACGTGGGCCCCAAAGAAAGTAAAACATGGGCTTATTTCGGTAGTGCCAAAGCATGTGAATCTCTTTTTCTATGTGGAAACGCTTCAACTTCAGAGTCTTTGGTGAAAGAGAGCTGGCCTTCTATTACAGAAATTTGCTCACCACACTGTCTTGTGGCTGGGTCACAGGCACATGATCAGCCTGACTGCTGACTGAACCCGGCTGTCAATCAAAAGGCTGTATCCCAGAGGAGGAGGCACCCTGCAGGAGTCTGTCCCTGCAGCAGGAAGGCTATGTGTATCCTCAAATTCTCTTATCTTAGCCCATCCCTTAAATATCTTTACTCCAATGACTTGGGCTTCTGTGTTGTATTTCTGTACGATTTTCCATTTACTCTTATTCATTTTCATGCTAACATTTCTCAAGTATTTGTCTCCACCCCAAAGTTCTCTTTGTATATTTATATCCTGTTGCCAATTTGTTATATCCACTTAAAATTGACAAGCCCTTGTATGTCTAACTTCTATTACTTTTTTAAGTTTTTTGATATATACTAATATATGAGTATTAGAAAATGCATGTGTATGATTTATCATTATCTTATTCTAGTTTGCTGCAAAATGAATCATTTAGTAGGGGAATGTGACCCCAGGGAGCAGAAGTGAGAACTGAAGGATGGAAGATGGATGAGGGTGTGGGGGGGGCATCTGCTATTTATTTGATCATTGCCTATGGCTACTGATTTCTTGACCCTAAAGACCTTCTCAGGAATGTCATGAAATATGTCTTTTGTGCCTTTCCTGTTTAAGGCAAGAACATGGGGATATTTATCATCGGTTCTCATGCTTCATTAATCAAAGGGTAACCTACTGGTCCTGCTCCTGCATTTCTAGGCTGAGCATGCAGAAGTACAGATTTGTTCATGTGGCCCCTGCAGTGGGGGGAAGTGAGAGGCTCACTGCCCAGGCTCCCAGCAACCTTCTGTCAGGTTCCATTTGTGCAAACCTCAGTGAAGCATGCCTGCTCTTGGTCCTGGTGGCAGGGTCGAGAACACACAGAGAGGCTGAGGAGATTTTCCATGCTGCACTAGAGATACCTAATGCGATCTTGGTCACAGATCTAAGGAGAAACACTACCGAATTACCACCTCCATGGGGCTTAAAAAAGCACTTGAAAAATTTCAAGTTATGTTCTTCTTGATTTAAGAAAACACTTAAAAAAAACCCCTCAGTCAATAAAATAGATAGCAATAAAAATATCTTACACACATATACATCACAGCAAAGATTTAGCGTACTGAGAGGTAAAATGTGGATTTATAATGATTAAAGCCAGAAAATAGACGGGAACATCCCCTGTTACCATTAATACTTTAAACTCTAATGGAAGTATTAACAAACATACTAACCAAGAAGGATAAAATAGAAGTTGAGAAGAGCTAGGTAAAACTAATTCTACTTTTTTTTTTTTTTTTTGTAAGAGAGAGAAAGCAGGGGGTAGGGAAGGACAGAATTAGAGGGAGAGGAAGAGAGAGAATCTCAAGCAGGCTCCATGCCCACTGTGACCAGCCCTATGTGGGGCTCTATCCCAAAATCTGGACCTGAGCCGAAATCAAGAGTTGGATGCTTAACCAACTGGGCCACCCCAGGCACATTTTTTGATTACATGATTGTATTCTATTCAAAAAAAAAACAAACCGAAATCCACCATCAATCTACTATAAAGAATAAGAGAACACAGAAAATAGAGAACAGAATGTTAGTATACAGATACTTAGCAATAATAATAGGTTGCAGTATATAAAGGAAGAAAAATATATAATCGTGAGATTAAAATACATGGACATAATCATTTTTTTAAAGATTTTATTTATTTATTTATTTGACAGAGAGAGAGAGATCACAGGTAGGCAGAGAGGCAGGGAGAGAGAGAGAGGAGGAAGCAGGCTCCCTGCTGAGCAGAGAGCCCCATGCGGGCCTCAATGACCTGAGCTGAAGGCAGAGGCTTAACCCACTGAGCCACCCAGGCACCCAAAATACATGAAAATAAACATATAAGCTATACAAAAAATGATATAAAAATTTCTTAAATGTAATTGGGACCTAAAATTAAACCTATATACATGCAAAAAAAATATGCATTGAGTAGATTAGATATTCTCAACATTTTACTATTATCAGTTCTCCCTACTTATGTTTATAAATGTAAACTGGGACTAATGAAAGTGCCAATAGTTTTATTTCCTGGAACTTGGTGAGTGGCTTCTAACAGTCATGTGGATAAATAAGCAAGCACAGAAGGAAAGCAAAGAACAGAACCAGAGTTCTAACTCCTAGCATACTGAAACATACCAGAGTCCCGGGAATTGATGGTTTGGTTCAATTCTATGCAGATACAGAGCAAAGAAACCCCACAGATCCAAACCTAATGAAATAGATTCAAATAAATACAGTATTTCACAGTGTGGTGTAAGAAATTTCTCAACCAAGGGAGAGAGGAGGGTGAAAATAAACTACAAAAAAACCCACAACACTTTTTTTTTTTTTAAGATTTTTTATGTATTCATTTGAGAGAGAGAGAACCAGTGAGACCATGGGGATCTGAGGGGCAGAATGGGAGGAAGAAGCAGACTCGCTGCTGAGTGGGGAGCCCAACAATACAGGGCTCCATCCGAGGACGCCAGGATCCTAACCTGAGCCTGAGCCCAAGGCAGATGCTTAACCAACTGAGCCATCCAAGCACCCCCCAAAAAACTGTTTCAGAATAAGTTTAGATTCACAAAAATATTGCAAAGACAGCATGAGTTCTGGCTGCCCCTTACCCCGTTTATCTACATTGCCATGGTGCATTTGTTAAATCTAATAGGTCAACATTGAACTTCAGGCTGGATTCAGATTTCCCCAGGGTCCCATGCTGCATTTGGTCTCCACACCCCAATGGTCTTTTCTGGTTTGGGAGAAGCTAGGTCTTTCCTTATTCATCTGTCTTTTCTAACAGTGTTGAGGAATGAAGTTCAGGGATATAAGGTTCACCTCTTGAAGAGTGTCTGCTGTCTTGCTGATGATTAAACTGGAGTTAACGGGTTTTGGAGAAGAATACTCCAGAGAGAACTTTCTTTCTCAGCACATAGTGTTGGGAATAATGGATAAATTTACCAGATTTCTCACTGCACAGTTTACGTGTTTTTCCTTTCTATACTCAGTAAATTTGGAAACAAGGCACTGAGACTAGTTCACATTACAAGGAAGAGGATTGAGCTCTACCTCCTGGAGGAGTTTTCTCAACAGTATTATTTAGAATTCTTTGGTAAGCATGAGTTGTCTCCTCCAACCCCTCAAATAAGGTCAAATCAACATTTACACTCCTCAGTGTATTTGGAAGCAAAAATGAAAACTGTAAGCTAATGTGGACTACTTTTTTTTTATAATGTCAAGGTGACAAAGTTCAAGTATAAATCAAAACCTAGATGAGGTTTGAAAAAACCTGTATGGTTTACAATATACAAAAAATATGAGAAGGCTAGGATTGACAAAAACACCATACACAAAGACAAAAGCTGTGTGACAAAATGGGGAGATAAATGCACCGTGTTGTACACAAAGATCTCATGTCCTTGATGTGTATGGATATCTTTGAGATATAAAAAAAAAGTAAAGGAGGGAAATATTACAGACAAATAGGTAATGGACATGAACACATATTTCACAGAGAAAATGTTCCTTAAATGTGTGGAAATGTGCTCATACACAGTATGACAGAAATTCTAATTAGAACCACTGTGAATCTGTATTTTCCAGTAATCAGATTAATAAAAATCCAAAATTCTATACCACACACTGTTAACGAGGGTATGAGGAGGTAAGCACCCTCGTACATCTTTGAAAGGAGTGCAAAACTGTCCATCCCATATGTGAAGAAATCCATCAGTATTAATGAAGGTAAAGAATGCATTTACCCTTTGGCAGAATGGTCTTCATGGTAGGATTTTATTCCACAGATACACTTTATAAAAATAAAAGTGGCAAAGGAACAAGTTTAGTTTTTGCAGCATTGTTCTTTCAAACAGTAAAATACTGAGAACAATATAAGTTGTGCGATATTTATAATGCATACAAAGAAACACAACTTATATAATATAGATATAATGCAGATTTTGTATTAGGCTTGTTAATATTTCATTTCAGTTTCTATAATTTCACTGATTTTATGTCAACCTTATCTATTGAGAACTGAAAGAGGTACGCTTAAATCTCTTGCTAAATTAATGGTTTCCATCTCTTGGGGACAGAGCAAAATCAATTTTTAAATAATTCAGTGACCTTACTAAGCTATCTTATTAATCTGATTACTTGTGAGGTATTTTGGAGTTTCTATATAGTGATATGTAAAGCTTGTATTCTTCTGTGATGATTGAATTGGTGTGACAACTTAGCTAGGCTCGTGTTTCCAGTTGTTTGGTCAAAGGCTAGGCTAGACATTGCTGTGAAGGTATTTTTTGGATGTGACTAACATTTACAATCAGGTGGCTTTAAGTAAAGGAGATGACCCTCCGTAATATAGGTGAAGATTTTGTTCAAGTTCTGAAGGAACAAAGACTGAGGTTTCCTGGGCAAGGTGCCTGGGCAGGGTGCCTGGGCAGGGTGCCTGGGCAGGTGAAAAGGAGTCTTACTTCAGCACTGCAACACTGAAACCCTCCCTGAGTTTCCAGCCTTGGGACCCAGGACCATAATATCAACTCAACTGCATTTCCAGTTCCCAGACTGCCTGCTTATCCTACAGACTGCTCACTTCCTAGACCCCACAGACACATGAACTAATTCTTAAAATGAGCTTCTCTCTCTCTCTCTGTATATGTATGTGTGTGTATGCATAGAAAGAGAGTAATAAAATTAATATATAATATATATTATAGAAACTAAATGAAGTATTAATGAGCCTGCTATAAAATATGCATTGTATGAATTGTATGTCTTTGTTGAACTGTAAATATATCATAACTTGTATAGTCTTTAATCCTTTAGTTTTTGATAACATAAATCCTGCCCAAACTAGACTTGTTCATTTGTCACTTTTGTATTTGTGATGGTACATCTGTAGACTAAATCCCTGTGTGTATGTATGTATTTCCTGCTTTTCAAAGATATGCTTGAAACCTTTTCCTTTTATCATTAAAAATTAATTTGGAGCTTGTAGTCAATAGGTCTTTTAGATTTTGGAGTTCACAAGCATTTCTTCCTTTAGATCATATTTTGTTTCAATATCACCTTAGGAAGAGTAAATACGTGGGTTTTAGTTTTGAAGAAAATGTCAGTATATTTGGTGTTAGAGCTTTCTATGTGGGATTCAATGTAATATGATCAATGTCAAAATGATGGAATTTGTACTCTTTTGCCCCTTGGTTGCTGGTATTATTTTTCTCATAACGTTGCATGAAATTAATAGGACTTTCTTAGTATAAACAAAGTGAATTCTAGCCTCCTCTGAATATACTGGGATTCAGTCAGGTGGAGGAGATTTAGCTATATCTTTCCTTTAAGCTAAGAAAATGATAAAAATGAAAATCATTGATTCGGTAAATTTCCTGATTGTTCATATCACTGTAACTATTAATAGTATAAAATTTATAATTCATTCTGGCCTTCTTTATTAAAAAATGCTATAACATTATAGAAATATCACTTAAGGGTTTGCTATTTATGATATTTCAAAATATAAACTTAAATGGTAAGTGTAGTATATTCCCATTATATAGACACTCATTAAATATATTTAAAATATTATTTTATTTACAAATTTTATTAAACGTCTATAGTTCCTCATAATGCCAAAGGTGACATATAGCAAATTCTATAAAAAATATTTTTAGGTTGCGCCTGGGTGGCTCAGTTGATGGGTGACTGCCTTCGGCTCGGGTCATGATTCTGGAGACCCGGGATTGAGCCCCACATCGGGCTCCCTGCTCAGCAGGAAGCCTGCTTCTCCAGCTCTCACTCCCCCCATTTGTGTTCCCTCTCTAGCTGTGTTTCTCTCTGTCAAATAAATAAAATCTTTAAAAATATATTTTTTTAAATCTTTAGAATTTCCCATTTATAATGCAGTTGGCTTACTCTTTAGTCATTCTTATTCTAAATAGTTTGACCTTATGTTACCTTTTGTATTTTGCATTCTACTGAAATCACCTGAGTGCCTAGTTACTTAGCTTAAAAAAAATGTCTGCAGAACAAATTTTTAAAAGTAACTAGAGGAGAGATTCTTCTTTAATTTGAAGTAGTTTTGCAAATATATTTATAATTCTGGTGCATATAAAAAATTATTTGCTGGTATAATCATTACTGTCTTTGTAATCTCAGAAGAAGAAACTGAGGCCCAGGAAATAGGTAATTCATTCAACATCAGAGAGTTAGTAAGTGGTAAGAGAGATTTGAGTGTAGAACTGCGTGATTCCTAGACCTAACTCTTAGTCATCACATTATGTACCTACCCAAATACCTATTCATTGCCCCAGTCTATATCCTCATTAAAAGTATTTTCTCGGCCAAACAAATTCTATAAGCGTCAGCTTTATTTGTTTGTTTCTTTTGTTGTAAACCACTTTGATTTTAGGGTAGGAACCTTAACTTTATCTTTCCCAACTAGAAATTGGCTACCTGAAAAACTGTCCCGGTATGTTGTTCAACAACAACAACAACAACAACAAGAACAACAACAACAACAAAGCGATGTAGACTAAAACAGTTGCATAAGCTGAAATTGTGGGGATGAAGCCATGACTGTCTTCAAAGACTGGAAGAGACATTGAGGGTAGTTTGGAAGGGATGCCTGCAAGCCCATTAGTGATGGAGGGATTTGCTACAAGTCAGTAGTCAAGGGGGACTGCACATGCATACAGAGGACAGACTTGTTTCTTGGATGCTCGTGATATTTCTTCACACAATAAACATAATTAATTTTAGTAGTCTTATCACGACATTCTGTGTCTAGCATATATTATTTCATCTGTATCAAATATTCCATGATAAAAAAAATGTATAGCAATGTTTCATTATTGAGTTGCAAATGAAGAATAGGGAAGGTGGGTTGTCAACAACCATAAAGCAGGTTTTATAGACTTATCAGTAAATTGATAACAAGAGAAGGTCTTTAGAGACCATGCCTACTCCAAGAAAGCCTGTAAAAATATTTTTTTCTAGTTCTTTCTTTTTTTCTAGTTTCTTTTCTTTTTTTCTAGTTCTATTCTTTCTTCTAGTTCTGCTTACAACGGAACTAGAAGGACAGCTGAAGGTACACACTCATGAAGTTGTACCCATGTGTTATTACAAAAGGGAGTTTATCTCCTAACATCCTTCATAGGCTATCTGCACATAGATACTTTGCATCAGGAACTATTCCCAGCCTATTTTTAGTTTTCATTTTTACTAACTCTTTTTTCACCAGCATTTGAATAATATCAATTCTGTTCCATCTTAAAGTCAACAACAATAACCAGGATTCTTTTTTTACTTAACTGTTATTTAAATCATAATAAGCATACTTTTAATCCCCATCACCTATTTATCTCATTCTCCCACCCTCTGTCTAGTAACCATAAGTTTGTTCTCTATAGTTAAGTTTGTTTCCTGGTTTATCGCTATTTTTCTTTGCTCATTTGTTTTCTTAAATTCCACATATAGGGACGCCTGGGTGGCTCAGTGAGTTAAGCCTCTGCTTTTGGCTCAGGTCATGATCTCAGGGTCCTGGAATCAAGGCCCACATCGGGCTATCTGCTCAGTAGGGGAGCCTGCTTCCTCCTCTCTCTCTGCCTGCCTCTCTGCCTACTTGTGATCTCTCTGTCAAATAAATAAAATCTTTAAAAAAATCCACATATGGGTGAAATCATAAGGTATTTGTTTTCTCTAACTGGCCTGTTTTGCTTGGCATTATACTTTACAGATCCATCCAGGTCATTGCAAGTGGCAAAATTTCATTCTTTTTTACAGCTGAATAATATTTCATTACACACACACACACACACACACACACACACACACACACACACACACTTTCTGTCCCTTTCTCTCCTTTCATGAGGCAAATATTCATTGGGTTGGTTTCCTTTAATTCACATAGGCTTTCTTCACTCTTACATTTTTTTTTCTGTTTGTTCCTTTCACCGGTTAATTTCAAATAGTCTGTATTATATTTTGCAGATTTGTCTTTCTACATGATCAAGTTTTTTTTGCTGAAGTTCCCTATTTGATTTTTCAGTTCTTTTACTGTATTCTTCAGCTCCAAGATTTGTTTGGTTCTTTCTTTATGAATTCTATTTCTTTATGAAAGTATGTACATTGTTCATTTATTGTTTTCCCGATCCTCTTTGATTATCTGTGTTCTTTTGCCTTTCGTTAAGTTTCCTTACAATGATTATTTCATATTCCTTTGCAGGCAAATTGTAGATCTCCATTTCTTTGAAGTCATTTACTGGCACATTATTAGGGTTCTTTGGTGGCATCATGTTTACCTTAATTCCATAATCCATAGAGTGTTGCACTGGTGTCTGAATTTATAATGATTTTTTAAAGATTTTATTTATTTATTTGACAGAGAAACACATCTAGAGAGGAAACAGAAGCAGGGGGAGTGAGAGAGGGAGAAGCAGGACTCACCGAGCAGGGAGTCCAATGCGGGGCTCAATCCCAGGTCTCCAGGACATGACCTGAGCCAAAGGCAGTTGCCCAACCAACTGAGGGACCCAGGCACCCCACACTGGTGTCTGAATTTAAAGAAGCAAATATTTTTTACAGGCTTTCTTGGAGTAGGCATGGTCTTTAAAAAAAACTTTCTCTTGTTAGTTCCCCAGACTGACAGAACACCTCTGGAATTCTGAGCAAGAGGTGTGGCGGAAGAGACCATTTGGTCCCTAGGGGGGGTGGGACTACCTCCAGGACTTTGTTGGGAGCCATACTTGTTATGCAGAGTCTCTCCATAAAATTTTCTTATTTTTATCAGACTTTCACCATATTAAAATAAATAACTAATTATTTAAGTTTCACCCGAGTTACTAATTATTTTAGTTTCACCCACGTATATTTTCTCCTAAATATCTATCTTTGCTACAATGTTACTTCTGATTAGCAAAGCAATGCTTTAATGAACTTGAAGAAAAACTGAGGATTATCCATGGATTCATTTGAGAAGCATAGAACACTTTGTTAAATTTTTTTTAATATTTTTTTTTTATTTATTAGAGAGAGAGAGAGTGAGTGTGAGAGAGCATGAGTGGAGAAGGTCAGAGGGAGAAGCAGACTCCCCATGGAGCTGGGATCCCTATGCAGGGCTTGATCCCAGGACTCCAGGATTATGACCTGAGCTGAAGGCAGTGGCTTAACCAACTCAGCCACTCAGACACCCCTGATTTTCTTAAACTGTGATTCATTACTGTGATGCTAACTCATTTTAGAATTGATGGCTTTATAGTATTTATAAATAGAAAGGTCTACAAACAGCATCTAATTTTATTTTTAACTTTTCAATATCACATAGCTTTTTAATATTTTTCCATTGACCCTTTGCTTTTAAAATAATGTCTATCAAATAGTATAAAAGTAATAATAATTTATAAGGTTTTAAAATTTGTATTGATCCAATACCTGCAGCTGTTAATTAGAGATTATGTCAATTTATGCAAATGTTTAATAAAATATGTGATATTTGCCATAATACAAAGTTGAGATCTATATATGTATTACAGTTTGAACCAAGTATTGGGAAACAGATATGCAATATCAGTTTGGTTTTTTGAAAGAGTGAAATTAAATTCCATTTCTGAATTTAATTGGAGAATCCAGACTTTACATACACTAACCTAACCTGAATTTCTTACATTGAAAGTGAGGAAACTGAATCTTAAGGAAATGAAAATATTTTTGAGCTCTAAAGGGTACTTAAAAATTAATTACATAGATACTTAAAAATAAATTAATTAAAATTATCTTATCATTCTAATTACTAAAGCAAGAAAGAAGTGCTCTCAATATTTTTATCTGATTCAGACTTTTCCATGGAATGTTTTCATATAATAAATATATACATATCTTTGCTATCACCGCAGATGGTGGCAAAAATCAGTACATTGTCTGGAAGAAATCTGAGTTACAATGGGAAAAGATACAAATGGAAAGTTAAAAGAAATAATTGTGAAATGAGTACAAATAACATTTTCAAAAGTTAGTGTCTAACCTGGGTTTAGAGAACTAAGTAGAAGTCACTAGTAAATGCAAGGTATAACTCCCAATTAACATTGGTAAGGAAGAAGTAAAACTCACTATTTTCAGATGACATGGTACTGCATATAGAAAACCCTAAAGACTCCACAACAAGGGGTGCCTGGGTGGTCAGTTGGTTAAGCGGCTGCCTTCGGCTCAGGTCATGTTCCCGGAGACCCGGGATCAAGTCCCACATCGGGCTCCCTGCTCGGCGGGAAGCCTGCTTCTCCCTCTCTCACTCCCCCTTCTTGTGTTCCCTCTCTGGCTGTGTTTCTCTGTCAAATAAATAAAATCTTAAAAAAAAAAGACTCCACAACAAAACAAAACAAAACAAAACAAAAAAACCTACCAGAACTGATAAGTGAATTCAGTAAAGTTACAGGATGCAAATACAATGTACAGAAATCTGTTGCATATCCATACACTAATAATAAACCAACAGAAAATGAAATTAAAGACAGGAATCTCATTTACAGCTGCACCAACAATAATAAAATATTGAAGATTAAACTTGAAGAAGAGGTAAAAGAGGTGTATACTGAAAACTATAAAACACTGATGAATGAAAATAAAGACAACACAAAGAAATGGGAAGGCATTCCATGCACATGGGTTAGAAGAACAAATAATGTTAAAATGTTACATATATAAGTTAGTTTCAAGAAATAATTGCTGAAAACTCCAAATCTTAGAGAGAGATGGATATCCAGGTATAGGAAGCCCAGAAGAGCCAGACAAGATAAATCCAAAGAAGATAACTCAGACACACTGTGGTCAAAATGTTGAGACTCAGTTTTGAAAGCATCAAGAGGAAAACAACTCATCACATATAGAGAAATACCACCAAGGCAAATAGCAGATTTCTTTACAGAAACTTTAAAGGCTAGGATGAATGAGGTATTTAAAATACTGAAAGGAAATCCTAGATCTGGTGAACTGTACCTCAGAAATGAAAGAGAAAAAAGACATTCCCAGAGGAGCAAAACTAAGTGCATGCATCACTCATAGTCTATCTTACAAGAAATACTTAAGGGAGTACTTCAGGCTGAAATGAAAGGACACTGAGTAGCAACATGAAAATATATAAAAGTATTAAATTCAATGTTAAAGGTAAATATATATCCATCTCAGAATACTCTAATGGTGTAAGAGTTATGTGCAAATCACTTTTATATCTATTATAGATGTTATGAGATGATAAGATTAAAAATAACTATAACTACAATAATTTGTTAATGGATACATAGTATAAAAAAGATGTAAGGTATCACATCAGTAGCAAAAAACAGTAGGGGAGAAGAACTAAAAGTGGAGAATTTTTGTATGTGAATGGAGGTAAATTGTTATCAGGTTAAAATAGACCATTAGAAGGTGTTTAACATAGGCATTATGGTAACTCAAAGAAAATCTGAGTACATAAAAGAGAATCAGATTAAATTGTGCTACTGCAAAAAATAAATCACAACAAAAGACAGCAAGAGAAGAAGAAAAGAATAAAAGAACTAAATGTATATAATATATATCACTGCAATAATAAAATGGCAGTGGTGAATATTAACATACCAATAATTACTTTAAACATAAATGGACTGATATCTCCAGGCAGAAGATGCAGGGTGACTGAATGGATTAAAAAAAAAAAAAACAACAAAACACAGTCCAATAACGTGCTGTCTAAAAGACCCACCTAAGATTTAAGGACACACATAGGCTGAAAGCCAAAAGATAGAAATATGATATTCCATGAAAATGCTAAGCAACAGAGAGCAGGATTAGCTATACCTATACCAAATAAAATAGACTTTTAGTCAAAACAATCACGAGGCACAAAGAATGTCACTATACATTGATAAAGGGATTGGTTCACCAAGAAGATACAACACCTATAAATATATATGCACTCAACATTTGGTGCATGAACACTTAAAACAAATATTGGTAGAATTGGCAGGAGAAATAGACAGCAGTACCATAATGGTAGGGCAATTCAGTACTTCACTCTCAACACTGGGTAGATCATCCAGACATAAAGTCAATAAGGAAGCAGCACACCTGACTAATGCTTGAGACCAACTGGACTTAATATGTGTATTTTCCATCCAGTGCACCAGAACCCATGTTCTTCTCAAATTCACATGGAACAGTCTCCAGGAGAGATTAGACACTGGCCACACAGCTCGCCTTAACAAGTGTAAGAAGACTGAAATCCCAACAAGTATCTTTTGTGATCCCATGGTATGAAACTAGAAATCAGTAACAGGAAGAAAATGGAAAAATTCACTCATTTGTTCAATGAAGGAAATCCATAGACAGGTAAAATTCATCTGTATGGATAGAAATCAAATTGTGTTGTTTCGGACTTGGTGCAATGGATTGGAAAGAGAGATCAGAGAATATTCAGGTGTGTATTATGGGTGTATGTATACACCAAATGCACACTTGATTACTGAACATTTTACTGAACATAAAAAACATTGTAATTAAATGTTTTAAAAATAGAAATTTCAACACTGAACCAATACATTATCTTCATATCCTATTTGCCATCTTTGTTAATATATTTATTTAACTTTATATAAACGAACAGTATAAGAACTCTCAGTCTCTATATTTCCATTTCCTCTGTGTAGTGTTCTGGCCACTGTGTTCCGTAATCTGTGCTCACCGTAAGTGTCATGACCATCTGTCCCCATACAATACTCATGACCATATTCCCTTTCTCAAAGCTTTTTTTAATTGAAATGTAATGTATTATTTGCTTCATGGGTGCAGGCCTGTGAAACATCAGTCTTACACAATGCTCACCATAGCATGTACCCTCCCCAATGTCCATCACCCTGGCACCTGGGCCCTCCCCCCTCCACCCCCCAGAAACTCTCAGTTGTTTTTTTTTTTTCCTGAGATTTAAAGTCCCTTATGGTTTGTCTCCCTCTCTGGTTTCATCTTGCTTCTTTTTTCCCTCCCTTCCCCTATGATCTTCTGTCCTGTTTCTCATTCTTCATATGGTGAGATTATATGTTAAGTGTCTTTCTCTGATTGACTTATTTCATTTAGCATAATACCCTCTAGTTCCATCCATGTCATTGCAAATGGCAATATTTCATTTTTTGATGGCTGCATAGTATTCCATTGTACATATATATACCACATCTTCTTTATCCATTTATATGTTGATGGCTATCTGGGCTCTTTCCATAGTTTGACTATTGGACCATGCTCCTCCCTTTCATTCCGTATATTTCTGTTTTCAATTTAGATTCAATTTCTGTATTTCCATTTTCAGCTTAGTGTTTTTAGTATGAACATTTTCAAGTTAACTCTTTCATCAGCACCGTTAGTGTCTAGTATTCATATGTAAGTGCACATGATAAAAATGTAGAAAAAATAACAAAATTCTTTCTCTTGTTAAAAACCACAACACCGGGATCAAGTCCCACATTGGGCTTCCTGCTCGGCGGGAGGCCTGCTTCTCTCTCTCTCAGTCCCTCTGCTTGTGTTCCCTCTCTCGTTGTGTTTCTCTCTGTCAAATAAATAAATAAAATCTAAAAAAAAAAAAAAAAGAAAGCTTTAAAAAAAAACCACACACACACAACACTGTTCTTAACTGCAATTTCTGTTCTTAACTGCAAAGTCTTTGCAATCTTCCCTTTGCCTACAAACTATGCAGCCACTAATGTGCAGAACTAAGTGCATTGCATGGTGAATGGCAGTCCTTCTTGCCACTGACAAAACCATATGATCTAAACAGGTATCAATGGTAGGCTGTGATGATAGGTAACCCATTACTGCTGAGTCCTGGTCAGTGGTGATAGCGAGTAATCCTCCCTGTTTTTGGCGCCTGCTCATTAAGCTTCTGACGTCACATATCTGCTCACGTATTTGTGCCTTTCTTGACAAAAGCAGAGCAAATTAAGTTGATCTATATAGGGCTGTATACCGGCTATCGGTGAAGGAAACCTGTCCATTGAAGAGAGGGTAGCTGTGAAGCAGATAAAAAGTGTGCTCAGCCCATGTTCAGCTCCCTCCTCAGCGTGCCACCAGGGGTCATTCAGTGCACTTCAGCAAACATGTATTCAGCACCTGCTGACTATAGAGTGCATTTGGAACTCAATGAACTGAGAATCAAGTAAGGAAGACCCAAATATTGAACTAAACACAATACAAATGTTGGAATAGTAAAGACAGCAAGATAATTGCTTCCTGGGGAGTCTGTGCAAGTCTCAGAAAAGAAACAGCACTGACCTGGAGAGGAATTTGCTTATGATGTTTCTGGATAAGAATGTCTTGCCTCTGACTCTGTGTTACTCACAAACTCACAGAAGCATGATAAATGTGTTGTGTGTTTGGAAATGTCAGTTTGTTTGCTTGGCCATGACACATGACAGAGTAAGCTAGAGGATTATTGGAGGTGATGAGGCTAGAGAAGGCAATATGCAAACTTGCAGAGATCCCCCAAATCTGATTTCTCTCTGTTTCATCCAGTTTCATGATTATCATCTAAGTACCTTATCTAATACTCTCTCATGTGAAATAGATTTCATGTGATGAAACAGCACTGCTGTTGTTTTCTTTCAGATTGACCTTTTACCAAACCCTGAGAGATTGTCTATTCTTTCATAAGAGACCATTTTTCTCTTTCTCATTTGCCCCAACCTTGACTCCATCACCGTGGCTCTGGGGTCTAATACTCCACATCCAGCCTGGGCTGTTCTGTGAGATCTGCCATATCCCAACATTTACGTGGTCTGTTTTTGTTTTTGTTTTTCATCTTCAAAACATACTGGTTTGCATCTTATACTCACAAGACTGCGTCCTGAAAACTAATCTTAAAATGAATTTAATTATTTGACGTGAAGACTTTCAGGAACTTTATTTGTCCTATTCTAATATTGGTATCTCCCTCCCTTGCCTCCCCTAGGATTCCATAGTATCTCTAGCAACCAAAATTTTAATTAGTGAATGGTAGAAACTATAGGCATCTCTTGTGACTGATGAAGAATGTATTTGGCATCTCACCTCACATTATCATTCAAGAGCTATCACTCAAACAGCTGTCTCTTTGAGATAGAGAATGTTGTCCCAGTTATTGACCAAGGAAGGTCACTAGCCATCCTGTCATAATTTGGAATTATTTTCAGATGGCCTGTCTATTTTTGGTCTAGTGGTAGATTTCAATAAAATTAATCTTCAGTATGAAACTTGGAATGTGTTATGTGCCATTTATTATTACAGTCAGGCACTCCGGACAGGGTGAATATGTTGATTAACGACCATGGTGGAACCCATGTCCTGGGCTTTGCTGCTTACTTCATGTAGCAGAGACACACCATTCATCAGCAATGACCACATGGCCTGCTGTATTTTATTTCTTAATTACATTTCAGCTTTTGCGAGCTTAGATTGTAAGTCAAGAGAAATTTGAAATTAGAAACTTTCAGAGTATATAAAAAACTCTTTGATTTGTATACAGACTTCATCTGGCCATCTTCTAAAGTAATAAAATGCACTTTAAATAAGATTCAAAAGACTGGAGTATATATCTCTCAATTTTTCTGTTCCTTGAAAATATTAGTATTCACAGTGTGAAATGTTTTTACTTATAATTATGTCACTAATTTTTCTATGCTTGGATACTGGAGTCTATTAATTTGAATAATAATCTTAAAAAGGCAGTATTAAACTCAAGCTATTGTGTTGTAAATGACCATTATTAACCTCTGAACTAATTTTCCTTGCAAACCTACTGAGTATGTTCATCACTTCAAATGTTAATTTTGGTTAACCAGTTAAGCAAGTCCTGCCTTTGGGGCTGTATCTGAAGTTGAAAAGATGGAGTTCAGTTACTTTAATTAAAAATATTCAATTAACTCAAACCCAGTTGACTGTGAGTCCAGACAACATTAAATTTCTGATTAATAATTACTAAGTAAATAAATATTAAATGGGGAATGATTAATTTTTCCCTGGAAACTGAAAGTCAAATAAAATTACCCTTTAGATTTTCTTTTGAAGTAATTAGCCCGTTAAGAAAATACCAAATTTATCGAATCTCATTTTAGAATTAAAACACAAACTGGGAAATACCAGGAGAGCACACAGATACTGGTTTTGAATTTGGTTAAATTAGAACGGGATGTTCTCTTAAGACACATTTGTATTCTATTTGTAAAAGGTAAAAACATGAGCAATTTGTGTATGTATGAAAGAAATAAGTACTGATACAAATGAATATTAATTGATAGACGTAGTTTTTTTTTGCATCCGTTCTAATTACTTAGAGATATATGATGGTAGAAAAACATTCAGTTCTGTAGATTAGAAAATATGGAAGGTTGAAGGGATTTAGTAATAGGAATATTTTTGAAAACTTTCACACACTGCAGAATTTTACAGCATTTCTGCCTCTTTATAATCATGCTCAGCCTCTACCTTACAGAAAATTTCCAATGACTAAGGAATCCATAATTCCACTTTTGTCTCCTCTGAGTCTCAGTAATGGTTGGGAAAATTTCATGCTGCTGAGATCTGAGATCCCATAGCACCTATAATCAGAATGTTTTATAGTGGACACACGATTTTCTCCCACTTTAAGACATTATTACATTTTTGGAAAGTATGTTCATTACCCTTAACATCAGTTAAAATTAAAATAAATTTTCTTAATATATTTTTTTCTGGATATTAAGACCTGATATAAGTATTGTGGTATTTTAAGAGGATAGGAACCTCAGGGACCTGAAGAGTATATCATTATTGAACTTAATTTTGGTTTTTTAAATTGAATGGTTTATAATGACAGATATAGCTCTAGTATATAAGAACAAGCAGAAAAAGAGAAATGGTTCAATTTGCAAATTCTTAACTGTTCATTCACACAACGGCCAGTAGATGTCCAGTAGCCCTTCCACCCTTGTGACAGTTGGGAATAACTTCAGACATGGTCACAGGTCCTCTGCCCACAGGTATGCATGAGGAGGAGGTGAGACGGAGATGGAGAGAGACTGCCATCTAATAAATACACTTTCATTGACCAAATTCTACTCAAGACTCTGGAGCTCTTTTTGAAACAGACCTGGCTTTTGGATTTCTGTGTTCATCTCTGCATTGGCCAATTTCATCAAGAATCTTGCTGGTCTGGGGTGCTTGGGTGGCTCAGTTGGTTAAGCGACTGCCTTCAGCTCAGGTCATGATCCTGGAGACCCCGGATCGAGCCCCACATGGGGCTTCCTGCTCGGCGGGAAGCCTGCTTCTCCCTCTCTCACTCCCCCTGCTTGTGTTCCCTCACTGGCTGTGTTTCTCTCTGTCAAATAAATAAAATCTTAAAAAAAAAAAAAAAAGAATCTTGCTAGTCAGTTTAGCTATCATTCACATGTGATGCCCCTTGATATGCAATCAGGTTCCTCCTCATCTCTTACCATCCCCCAAGTGATGTCTGATGACCCTCGCTGCTTTCAGCAAGAATTGTCATAAGTCCTTTTAGCCAGAATCTCTCCCTTACTCCCATTATTTCCTTCTAATGGTTTTAGATCTAGCAAACTCCACACTTTTCTTTGGCTGTAAATCTTCACTTGTCCATGTGTATTTTTGAAAGTTGAGCCCAATCTCTCTCTTCCAATGCAAGATTCCATCACAGTAGTGTCTATACTTATCAGGATGCCCCCTTCATAAAGTCTTCCTGATTATGCTTTAAAAACTATCCTTGAGGGGTTCCTGGGTGGCTCAGTTGGTTAAACGACTGCCTTCAGCTCCGGTCATGATCCTGGAGACCTGGGATCGAGTCCCACATCGGGCTCCCTGCTGGGCGGGAAGCCTACTTCTCCCTCTCTCACTCCCCCTGCTTGTGTTCCCTCTCTCGCTGTGTTTCTCTCTGTCAAATAAATAAATAAAATCTTAAAAAAAAACTATCCTTGAATCATTATTTTCTTTAACACTCTGCTTCCTGGTTGAGAATCACAGCTGTGGATGAGTGTATGGGTAAGTACCATCAAATTGGATTTTCTCTGATTATGGATTTTGTGTATAACATTTCAGTTTCAGTAAATCTCCTTGCTGAGTATGTATTATTCTGCCCAAGCATTTGTTTTGATTAAATCTTTAAGCATCAAAAAGCAAAGACATTTATTTTAAACTAAGAGAGTATTAAATATAAGGAATAAAATGTTAGGTACTTTGATCTATTGGGAAGAAAATTAAGGCCGATTTTTTTTCTACTTCTTTTATTCTAGATGTAATGTTTCCTATAAAATATAATTACACCTCCCATGTTCTTTTAGGTAGACTGTAGATTTTTAAAACTTGAAAAGCTTATCACACAAAATGATATGTCTTAATAGTGACTTTAAAATCTTTCTTAAAATGTCCTCATATTATTTCTGTGTACTTTTATGAGACCAAATTAAGTGGGACTTGTATAACAGCTTTTGAATGAAATGATTTAACTATAATTCATGATTTGCTGTTAGGAGCTAAGAATTTTTAAAGTCAGTATGTTATAGTCATGTAAAGCATTGAATAAAATTTAAGAAGTAATGCTTAGGAGAATTTTTATCTAATTTAAAACTGTATCACAAAGCCCCAGTTTTGTGTTTCTGGTAGAAATGGGCCTAGAATTAATCTTGCAACATAAACAGCTAGACAACTGCCAGGAAAACTATTTTCTTTTCTTTTTTTTTTTAAATTTTATTTATTTGACAGAGAGATCACAAGTAGGCAGAGAGGCAGGCAGAGGGAGAGGAGGAAGCAGGCTCCGGCTGAGCAGAGAGCTGGATGGGGGCCTCGATCCCAGGACCCTGACATCATGACCTAAGCCAAAGGCAGAGTCTTAACCCTCTGAGCCACCCAGGCACCTGAAAAACTATTTTCAAACATTGGACAACGGGCATAGTTGGGCTGTGATCCCTGAGAGAAACAAAAAAACAAAACAAAAACGAGGTAAGCACAGCCCTCATGCAGTCTTTCTACTTGCCTAGAGAGCAGAATAGAGAAAAGAAATCTCACTGAGTTGAAGATCAGGAGCTCAAACTGGAGAGTCTGAAGTGACTTCATTTGCAGACTAGAGCAGGTAAGAAAGGAAGCCTTTTAGAGAAAACATTCCACAAATCTGCATCTGTGTGATTGGATATGAACCTTAAAATCTTAGAGTAAAATCTGAAATGGCTAGACAAAAGGATTTGGGGGGAAAGAAAAATTACAAAACAATTTCCAGAACTCACACAGGGCCAGGCATGATTTCATCCGAATAAACCTGATTAGAGAGCATCTTTGGTATAGGAGATATCCAGGAGAGTTTGGATACATTGGAAGACAGCGGTGAAATAAGGCTATTTGTTTGTAAAGCCTGTTTTACCCTCCCGAAAGAATGTAAAGAATGTTTGATAGGAGCAGACCTCGAAAGTAATTCAGTTGCCTGACAGAACAAAGTACAGGGCTCTTCAAAAATACAACCTAACCCAACTTACAAAAACATATAACATTGTCCAACATCTCTTAAATAATTAATGGACACGTGAAGTAGAAGGAAGAGGAAACATATAACCTGGAGAACAAACATCAATCTTTATTTTTTTTAAAGATTTTATTTATTTGGCAGAGAGAAACACAGCCAGAGAGGGAACACAAGCAGCAGGAGTGAGAGAGGGAGAAGCAGGCTTTCCGCCGAGCAGGGGGCCCAATGTGGGACTCGATCCCGGGTCTCCGGGATCATGACCTGAGCTGAAGGCAGTCGCTTAACCAACTGAGCCACCTAGGTGCCCAAAACATCAATCTTTAAAAACAGAACCAGAAATAAAAGAGAAGATGGACCTAACCCATCGAGTAGACAAAGACCTCAAAATGTGTATTTTTATGCTTCACATGTTCAAGGATGAAAAGGAAGATACAAGCATAAAAAGGAGTGAAAGGGGAGATCTGAAAAAGGACCAACTGGAATTTTAAGAGTTGAAAACTATACTATGTAAAGGAACATATTACTGGATGATATTAACAGTAGATTTGACATCACAGAATAAATACAAATCAGTGATTTTGAAGACATTAAGACAGAAACCTTTTAAAATGAAGGACGTCAAGAAAAGAGAACAACAACAACAAAAAAAGAATTTCAGACAACTGTGGGAAATAGCAGGCACTGTCTCATATGTGCAAATGGTGTCACAGAGGCCAAATGTGCAAATGAGACATAATTTGAAGAAATAATTACCAAATTCTCCAGACTTGATTTAAGCAGTAAGCCACAGAAAGATCTGACAATCTCAATGAAATCCAACTAGAGTACACAGACGTACAATACGCAGCAGGTGTACATGCACAGCGCACACACACACACACACACACACACACACACACACACACACACAATCATCCTTGAGCCCTATGGCTAATTAAAATAGCCTTTACAAATAAGGTGAAATAAACACAGTTCTGGCGGAGAAGTTGTGATCCTTTGCCATCATCAGTGAACTAGCACTACAAGAAATGTTCAGAAAGTTCTTGAGGGGGTTCCTTGGTGGCTCAGCAGGTTAAAGCCTCTGCCTTCAGCTCAGGTCATGATCTCACGGTCCTGGGATAGAGGCCCGCATCCGGCTCTCTGTGAGCCTGCTTCCTCCATTGTCTCTGCCTACTTGTGAGCTCTCCTTGTCAAATAAACAAATAAGATCTTAAAAAAGAAAAAAAGAAAGTTCTTGAGGCCAAATGAGCATTTGTGGTATTGAAACTTGAAGCTAAACCAAAGACTGAAAGGTTCTAGATATAGTAAATATCTGATATTTGTCTAACTTTTAAATTTCTTTTAAAAATAACTTGCTAAAAAAAAAAAAATAAAAATAAAAATAAAAATAACTTGCTATTTACAAAAGAGTAAAAAGGTATTAATGGTTCCTATATGGTTCTTAGCTTACGTAGAAGTAAAAATATGCCAACACTAACACAAAAACTGAGAGTGAAAAATATAGGGATACAGTTGTAACATCTTATGCTATAAATAAGGAGGAATAATATCATTTAAAGGTGGGCTGTCATAGGTTAATGTGGGATATTATAAATCCTAGAAGAACCACTAAAAAGCAGTATAATTAATAAAACCCTGGTACAAAAAGAAGGGAATCCTAAAAATTAATAAATCCAAAGACGGCAGAAAAAGACGGAACACAGTTCAGAAGGCACAAATTAAAACAAATATCAACATGGCAGACTTAAGCCTAACCATATCAATAGTAACATAAAGTTTAGATAATATAAACTGCCCTGTTACAAGATAGCGTAGATTAAAAAGGGGAAACTCAACGCATACTTGCCAGAGGCAACCTGTTTATATTTCAAATGCAGTTAAATAAATCATTTTAGGATGGAAAAGAAATGTACCATGCAAATAGTGATCAAAGTTAGAGTGCCTCTGTGAATATCGGATGGGGTAGACTTCAGAACTAGGAACATATTCTGGTTTGGTAAAGTATGTTCTGCAATGATATTGCAGGCAATTTATCAGAAAGGCATCACATCCATAATCAAACACCCTCCAAGGAAGGAAAGTAATTATTCTGAGTGAAAGAAGCTAGACAAAAGTAAGTGTATATATTGTACAATTCAATTCATATAAAAGTCTAAAAAATGCAAACGAACTTCTAGTGACAGTAATAGATCAATGGGTGCCTGAAGCATGGCAGTGAGATGGATTACGAAGAGCACAAGGAAATTGGGGGGAGGATGAAAATGTTATTTTAATTATGGTGATGTTTTCTCAAGTACATATGTCAAAACTCATACTATTGTACATTTTAAATGTATATAGTTTATTTAATGTGAATTAAAACTGTAGTATAATACCATCGCTTGCCCATTAGAATAGTTAAAATTAAAAATACGGAAAGTATAAAGTACTGTGAAGATGTGAGCAACAAGAAATTTCATGGACTGCTGGTCAGGATCTAGAATAGTGTGAGTACTTTGATTAGAAGTTTGGCAATTTTTTATAAAAAGAAACACATATTTACTATATGATTCAGTAGTTCCACTTCTAAGTATTTGGGTAACCATGAAAATTGCCTCTCAAATTTTCTACAGAGTATGATTGACCAAAACCCCAGCTGCTGTGATCAGAAATCCAGCTCCGTGTTTATGTGGATGCCATGTGTCCTGTGAGTTTTTCCTGGCTAGCATCCAGGTGTGATGGAAAGATGAAGGCAGGCTCTCCTGAGGACTATGGGACTCTAGAGGGAGAGAAAACCTCTCATGGGTGATTTGGCTCAGAGTTTTCCTGTCTGCTTTGTCCAAATGATCTTGGTCCCGCATATAAGACAAGCCCTTCTTTGATTCCTTCTTTCTCTCTTGCACAGAGATTTGACCTATATCATGGTCCCATTGCATTCTATAGCTTCCTGATGCCCTTTATATTTTCCTTCATGGGTATTTTCCCCAACTGATCTATTGTATGTCTTACATTTCATCTTGGTGTTTACCTCGCAGAGAATCTGGATTAACACAGGCAATTTCTCAAGACTCGATTTTCAATGTTTATAGTAGCTTTGTTTATTATAACCCCAAACTGAAGACAATTCAGATGTCCATCAGCAGGTGAATGGATAAACAATTTATGCCAGACTGAAATAGCAGAAGATTGTTCAGTCATGGAGTGGATGGGAATTAAATACTGAGAGAAGCGATGTCACGGATGGGTATTAGAAATATTATGCAAAATGAAAGGAACCCCATGCAAAAGAGTACACAGATGTATGGTTTCATTTATATGAAACTCTACCAAAGACCAATTTTATCTATGTTGACTGAATGGAGATCAGTGCTTGCCTGGGACAGAATTTTTAGGCTGTTAGAATATTGCTTGTATAATCAATATTTTTATTCTGATAGTGTTTATTGGGCAATGGGAATTTATCAAACAAATTGAAATGTACAGTAAAAACTGACACACTTTATAGTATGCAAATTATACCTAAATTCATAAAAACATCTTCCCAACAACCAGTGTAGATTCTAAACCAACTTTAGGTAAAATATTGAGAGGGATTTTTCTTAAATAGTATCATTGGTCCCCATCCAGATATCTAATACTTAGTAAATCTGTATATCTCTGCACTTTATACATCTACTTCCACTATTTCTACTAGTCCTACTAATAGATAAACTATTATTTGCCTGGCATCACTTTCCCCCTCTAAAGAAATGATTCTTTCTCAAATATAACTTAATGTTTCCTTTTGGGTACATCAGTTAAAGTATTTCATCTTGCATATTTGGTGATTGTGTCCTTTAGACTAAGTCAGTCAGCCTTTTCTTGGGATTTACAAAGTGAAGGTCTCATGTAAGAATTCTCTGGTGTAGAATCTGAGAATCTGAAATTGCTTCCATGGATCAAGTCCTAAGGTTAAGTCTGAGACCAGGAATAACCCTGGTCTCAGAGAAGAAAATCCCATTGGAAGTAAGAGGATAGAGTTGTATGCAATCTAGAATTCTGGCAAATGCACTAACTAATAATTTGGAGTTAAGTACTGTCCTAAGTGCATCCTTTGCATCTTGCACGTGTATATGTTTTGCAGAGGTTAATGATCTTTATCTCCTTTCACAGATGATGAAAACAGTTTAGAAGAGTCAAGCATCTTGGGCATGGCTATAGACTAAGAATAGAGCAATGGTTTAGGCATGGATATTGTGCCCCAGAAGTCCATGAGGTTAATCACCAAGAGATACTGCCTACCAAAGCAGTTACAGATAAGAATGGGTTAATGAAAAGGTATATGAATGTGCTTGGAGGGAGAAGTAAAGAACAGGTGTGGTACCTTAAGAAATTGGGCTTGCAATGTATCTTTTTCTCCTCATCACATTTTTCCTAAAAATGGTCTTACCCTTGGTTAATTATTTTACCAGTCCTACTTGTTTGTTCCTTCTAATTTCTCTTTTTCTGTAGACTAATGGGAAGGTCATAAACCAAAAGAAAAAAAAATAAGGATAGATTCACAGGAGAAAAGAAAATTTAATTATGTACAGACAGGGTATTTACATAAACATGAGATATTCCAAAGACAGTCAAAATGAGGTATTTTGCATCATCCTGAATTGAGGGATCTGGGACTTCAAAGGGAAGGAAAGTAATTCACAAGAAGAAAAGAAAGAGTAACCACTTGGTGAACATGTATGTTGGGCCACACAGAAACTGTGGTTCTTCTAGATAGGTATGGTTGGAAATGAACGTTTATAATAATAAGACCAAGATTCACTGTGAATTTATTTGTACATTGTCACTATCTGATAAAAACAGTTATGTTAACTATCATTAGTGTTTCATCTCATACCAAGTTCTTTTACTACCTAAAATGAATTCCATACTGAGTTTCTGACATGTCAACTTTAATTAGTAATGCTCTGCAATTTCTATACTTGTTGCTCATCTTTTTTCTCATCGTGTGTGTGTCTGTTTGTCCTACTGTAACCTCTTACATACCTGAACCTTTCTCTCCTGTCTGGAATTCTTTTTTTTTTTTTAATTAACATATAATGTATTATTTGTTTCAAGGATACAGGTCTATGAATCATCAGTCTTACACAATTCACAGCACTCACCATAGCCCTCAGTTTATTTCCTGAGATTGAATCTCTTATGGTTTGTCTCCCTCCCTGGTCCCATCTT
Organism: Spilogale gracilis; assembly: GCA_004023965.1. Classification (NCBI taxonomy): domain Eukaryota; kingdom Metazoa; phylum Chordata; class Mammalia; order Carnivora; family Mephitidae; genus Spilogale; species Spilogale gracilis. The sequence goes on along the minus strand of PITA01009139.1, from coordinate 6,112 downwards.
GTTTCATTTTTTCCTCTCTTCTGCCCCACACCCCCCTGCCCTGCCTCTCAAATTTCTCACATAAGAAAGATAATATGATACTTTTCTTTTTCTGATTGACTTATTTCACTTAGCATCATACCCTCTAGTTCCATTCATGTCATTGTCAATGGCAAAATTTCATTTTTGATGGCTGAATAGTATTCCATTGTACATTTAACCACATCTTCTTTATCCATTCATCTGTTCATGGACATCTAGGCTTTTTCCATAGTTGGCTATTGTGGGCATTACTGCTATAAACATTCAGGTGCATGTGCCCCTTCACATCACTATATTTGTATCTTTAAGATAAATACCCAGTAGTGTGATTGCTCGGTCATAGAGTAGCTCTATTTTCAACTTTCTGAGGACTCTCCATACTGTTTTCCAGAGTGGCTGCACCAGCTCGCATTCCCACCAACACTGTAGGAGAGTTTCCTCTTTCCCCCAATCCTCACCAACACGTGTTGTTTCCTGACTTGATTTTAACCATTCTGACTGCTGTGAGGAGGTGTCTCACTGTGATTTTGATTTGTATTTCCCTGATGCCAAGTGACATTGAGCACTTTTTCATGTGTCTGCTAGCCATTTGGATGTCTTCTTTGTAGAAATGTCTGTTCATGTCTTCTGCCCATTTCATGTTTGGATCATTTGTTTTTTGGGTGTTGAGTTTGATAAGTTCTTTATAGATTTTGGAATTCTTTTGTAAATTCCAAACACCCAGCACTGATTGCCTCTAGTCATAAGATAGCTTCTAAAATGTACAATTACATATATCATGGTGTCCTGGGATCCTTACTTCCCTCATGCCACCATTATCTATCTTATGTCTCCAGTAGGAATCAGAAATAACTCAAAAGTCTTCAATTATTTCTCATTAGATAAACACAATCTTAAACTCATTAAGAACTTTCTTCTTAAATATCTCATATATCCAATTCATGTTTATTTTCATTCCCATGGTTTTAATATGTCTTTATCACCTTCAAATATATTGTTTCTTCTATTCCAAATTCTTCTAGTGAAAATACTTTTTATCTCTCCATAACCTTTCTGAAGTTTTGTCATGGTGCAAAGGCTCTTTGAGATCTTGGCCTCTATTTTTCCAGGCTGATGTGACATCTGTGAGCTTTGCTATGGCAGAGAGTTGAATTCATTCATCTCTGTCACCCCAGCAACTAGGATAATAAGTGATAAATAATAGCTATTAGGAAAGAATGCAATGAATGAATAGTATATTAACAAATGAATGGACTTTAATGGGCTAGTTCAAACATACCCAATTCTTTCTTGGCAGTCTTTATTGGCACCTGTTAAGGGGAAAAACCAACAAGCCCATCAAGTGGACAAATAATAAATCCTACCTAATGCATGTTTAATTTAAGAATTTAAATAAGAATAAATAGATTTAAATAAGAATAGATTATCATAGATGATTCTGTAACACTCTATAAACTCTATCTTCACAAGATATTGGGTAAAATTAGTACATTTTCTATAATAGAAAAACATATCTATATGCCTTCTGGCCATGAATTTAGGAAAGAATATGAATTTAACTAAAGTCTTAGGTACTTTGTAAGTCGTCCACTCAGCTGTAACCATACACAGCTCTGAAATCCAGAGTTTTTTCCTAAGTTAACTTCATGGTCTCTGCATCCCAGAAAGTAAATGTTATTTTTTTCTTTGGGAGAAAAGGATTAGGTCCTCAGATGGATTATTTTGTGTGTCATCAGTCACCTGAAGTCCTTGCTTAATATGAAGAATCAAGGTATAGAGCATGCAGTTATTGCACTATATGGGCTAAGATAAACGTGTGGTCCCTTTGCTTATTCATCAGTATTAGTAAGTGCTTAGATACTAAGGACTTGGTGAATTATGTTGATGAAAAGGTGGGTAAGGAACTATCACCTTATTAAATGCTTGACTTGAAAGCCGGATGAGAGTTTAGCAATGTCTTATTGACAGAAAGGTACTGTAATCAAGCATGTTCAGGGAAGGTTGCTTGCAACAGATTCTTTTTAGAAGCTCAAGATTCTCATCGGCATATTAAAGTTCTGAGACCAGCTCTGCTTTGGTAACAACCTCCTTTTTTTATTTTCTTAATATCTTGAAGATTTTATTCATTTATTTGACAGAGAGAAATCCAGTGAGAGAGGGAACACAAACAGTGGGAGTAAGAGAGGTGGAAGCAGACTTCCTGCTGAGCAGGAGGCCCGATGCGGGGCTTGATGGACTCTGGGATCATGACCTCAGCTGAAGGCAGACACTTAATGACTGAGCCACCCAGAAAGCCCCGACAAACTCCTTCTTTAAAATGTATTTGATGTTAAAGCCTTTTTTAGCCATTAAAAAATTTTATTTTGTTTTTGAAACTTTTTATATCCCATAGAGCTAATGTACAATAGCTGCTTTAAAGCACTTTTATAAATAACACAGGATGGTAAACTTTAAGTTACTCCATAGGAGGAACAAAACTCTATCAATTTCTTCCTGGCAAGTAAGAACAATTATTCAGTTGTTACAAGTAGCTTATTTAATCTCTGAAAAAATGGAAGAATCTGATGTAATGTATCCATAAATCTAAAAGTGAATAATATCAATATATGCATTATATATTCTAAGAGAAACAAGTAAAAACCCACTGTATTTCTTATGAAAGATTCCTTTAATAACATTAATACATTAGGTTTATTTCAACATTTTAATGGATTTGACATCAGACTAGTAGAAAAGCATAGGTACGAGATGTACCTTCTATGAAGAATGAAGGATACCTTTAGTTCTGAAGGTAGAGCCATGATTTATGTTCTATTTCTGGAATATTATTAGAAAGCAAATTTTAATCCTAGGAAAATAACAGCAAGATATCATGCACATTTTACTGTGTATTAGGGAAATTGAATTTTATTCAGAGCTACATGTGTGCTCAGCAATATACACAGCCTTAGAGATAGGATATTTTCATAGGATGATAAAGTTTAGGCATACTCATTTTTATGTACTGTGTATATCCTTAGAAATTTCTTTGATACCTTTATTCACCTCAGTTGATAAACTTTGAACTATAGTTGATGCCTAAACATGAACATTTTTTCATTTTAAAAATGATTTATACAAATATTTTGTTTTCTATATTAAAAAATTGCATGAAAGCTCTTTAGAAAAAAATGGGTACTTAATTATGATTATTAAAGTGTCTGGATTTTCTTAGATTGCAAATAAGCTTTCTCCACTTTGTATTAAATCAAAAAGTGAATGGATAAAAAAAGAAAATTTAGAAAATACAGATATGCAAAATTAAAAAAAAAGAATTCTATGTGGTTTCTCTGTGTAGACATATTGGCATTTTGCATGTTAGTCATTTTGTTATTTCAAAATCAATCTCGATTCTTAAAAATATTAAATATTTAATATGTAAATATTCAACAACACACCACTATACATTAATGGATCAAATAAGAAGACAAATGGCAAATCAAAAATATGTCTCAAAACAAAAGAAAAATAAAACCCAATATTCCTAACTTATGGGATGCAGCAAAAGCAGATGTTAGAGTAAAATTTATTCTGTAAATGCTTATATTAAGAAAAAATATTCAAATAAAATACTTAACATTATACCAGAAGGAACTCTGAAAAAGAAGAAACTTAGCTGAAATTATTTTTTTTTCAGATTTTATTTATTTATTTAGAGAGTGCACATGTGTGCGGGTGCATGGTTTTGGGGAAGGGGCAAAGGGAGAGAGAGAGAAAATTTCAAGCAGACTCCATGCCGGGCATGGAGACCTACTTGAGGTTTGATCTCATGACCTTGAGATCAACTGAGCTGAAATCAAGAGTGGGATGCTTTACCAACCGAGCCACCCAGGTGCCCCAGAAACTTAGGTGTCATTTAGTAGGGGAAGGAAATAACAAAGAAAAGTCAGAAACTAGTAAAATAGAGACCAGAATAAACAATAACCTAACACTGAAAGTAATGACCAGTTTTTCCAAATAAAATAAAAAATAAAATAAAACAAAATAAAATAAAATAACAAACTGGCAAAACTTTAACCACATTAACTAAGAAAAGAAAAATAGAGATTAAAAATCAACATGAAAAATGGAAGATAAAAAAATACCACAGATAACCACAGAAATACAATTTAATAACCGATTACTATACACAACTATGTACCAACAAATCAGATAACTTAGGGGGGCAAAACCCAGATAATTCCTAAAAATCCACAAGTTACCAATATTGAGTCATGAATCTTGAATCCAAGAAGTAGGAAATCTTCTTAGGCCGATAACAATAACAAAATTTGAATTAGGAAACAAAAATCTCCCAGCACAGAACAGCCCAAGACTATATGGTTTCAGTGGTGAATTCTACCAAACATTAAAAGAAATAATAATGGCCATCTTTATCAATATCTTATAAATAATGGAATCAAAAGAACACATTCAAAACCATCCCTTGAGACCAGTACTACCCTCATACCAAAGCAGGATAAGAATAATACAAGAAAAAAAGTCTGACTTGTCCACTATCAGTTTTGCTACTTTGACTTTCTTCTTATATTCATTTGTGATTAATGTTTCTTCATTGCCTCACTTTCAATACGTCTTTAGGTCTAAAGTGAATCTTTTGGAGGCAGCATATAGATGGGTCTTACTTTTTTTACTCCTTTCTGAAACCCTACGCCTTTTGATAGGGAGTGGCAATTTATTTTTATAGTGCTGCATGAGAAAAACCTGCACTCAGGAATCCTCTATCCAGCAAGGCTATCATTTAGAATAGAAGGAGAGATAAAGTGTTATCCAGTCAAACAAAAACTAAAGAAGTTGGTGACCACAAAACCAGCCCTGCTAGAAATAGTAAAGGGGACTTTTTGAGGAGAAAGGAGAGACCAGAAGTGACAAAGACCGGAGAGGATCAGAGAAAATCTCCAGAAACAATAACAAAACAAATAATAAAATGGCAATAAATGCATATCTGTCAATAACTACTTTGAATGTAATTGGACTAAATTCTCCAATCACAAAGAAGTCAATCTCATTTAACCATGTATTTCTCTGTGTGTTAAAAAGGGATAATATTTTTCACAATATTTTTTTCTTAATCTAGTGTTGCTGCTGGGGACCAGCCTCGGCAGAGATGTGGGTCCCGAACCACGGGATGTCTGGTGGGCAAAATAATGACACTGACACAGAAATCTGATGCAAGCTGACAGACCCGAGGTCAGTCAGGAGAGACCTATGAAGCAGGCTCAGGCTCATGCTCTTGCTTTTTAGCATTAGCTTTCTAGCTCTAGCTCTCTAGCTCCAGCTTTGGCCCTCTTGCTTTGCTTCTGTCCTCTTGCTCTCTGTCTGCTTCTGTTTCTGCTGCTTTCTTTGCTTCTCTTTTTCTGTCTCTCTTTGCTTCTTGCTTCTCTTTCTCTCCTTGCTTTGCTTCTGTCTTTCTTCTTTGCAGGCTCTCTCTGCCTGTTTCCCTACCTTTGGCTCTGGCTTTGTCTCTCTTGACTGACAAGGGCCCTAGTCTTTTATTATTCAAAAGTGAGGAAGTTGGGTGGTGCAGTTAAATCTTTGACTGCTTGTGCACCCACCCTAGAGACAGGATTAGTATTGTTACTGCAAGGTACACAGTGATTGCTTAAGCTCACAGAAGTTGAGACCATTGAGGCAGAGGGATCAAGGAATACAAATAAGAGTTACCGAGATATGATCACCAGGAGGAGGATTAAATGGAACTATATGTCTTGGATAAGCACACAAAGGACATATGGCCCCAGCTCACAGGGTATGTGGCTTTCCGGATTCTAGATGGGGGAAAGCCCAGAGGGGCTTTCATTCACATTCATGGGTACTTCCACCAAAGTTTCTGGTGGCTTGGGCATGGCAGGAGGGGCGGATCACATACCGTCCCCAACAATCTAGTATATACCTCTTTAGGTATGGTGGTTATGTTCCTCCACTAGGACATTGGTGGTATGGACGCTAGGCAGTGCTGCTGCTACTGCTGTTTCTTCTTTCTTTTCCTTCTTCTTCTTCTTCTTCTTCTTCTTCTTCTTCTTCTTCTTCTTCTTCTTCTTCTTCTTCCTCT
>PITA01009138.1:39339-80504 GCA_004023965.1 Spilogale gracilis | reverse complement strand
TGGATGTAACAAACCAAACAAGAGTGACAGAGTTCATTTTTCTTGGGTTTTCTGGTGTTCTCTATTTGCGGCTCACATTGTTTGTGATATTTCTCACTGTGTATCTGCTCTCCTTCATGGGAAATACCCTCATCATTTTCATTGTTCTCATGGATATCACACTCCAGACACCCATGTACATTTTCTTAGGAAATTTGTCCTTCCTGGAGATCTGGTACACCACAGCCACAGTGCCTAAATTGCTGGCCACCTGCCTCTCACAGGTTGTTACGATCTCTGTTTCTGGTTGTATAACCCAGTACTACTTCTTTTTCTCCATGGGAGCTACAGAGTGCATCCTGCTGGCAGTGATGGCCTATGACCGGTACCTGGCCATCTGCAGCCCTTTAAGGTATTCACTTCTCATGAGCCTTCAGGTGTGCCTGCGGTTTTCAGCTGGATCTTGGATTGGGGGCTTCATTGCTCCTCTACTACCCACCATACTCATCTCCCACCTAAACTTTTGTGGTCCCCAGAAGATCAACCATTTCTTTTGTGACTCAGACCCCATTTTTAAACTCTCCTGCTCAGATACATTTTTGGTGGAGGCTTTGGGCTACACATGTAGCTCTGTTGTGATTTTAAGTTCTTTCCTTCTCACTATGTCTTCCTATGGACATATTGTGGTCACAATAATCAGACTGTCTTCCCAAGAGGCTCGGAAGAAAACTTTCTCCACCTGTGCCTCCCACCTCAGTGTGGTCTCTATCTATTATGGCACCATTATCTTTGCTTATGTTCGCCCTCCAGCCAAATACAATTTCACTATTGGGAAAGTCATCTCGGTGTTCTACTGTGTGGTTACCCCTTTGGTAAACCCTCTCATATACACCCTGAGAAACAAAGATGTAAAGAAAGCTTTCAAAAAAGCTCTAGCACAAAAGAGATTGCTCTTGATCTGATATATGAATGATTTGAAATATACTGTAAAATATTCAATTTAGAATGGATTCTCAAACTGCATTTGCAAATGGTAAGTATTGAAAATTATATTATGAAATTGGTACCATGTAATATGGAAATTCTCTGTACTTTATATTTTTGTTTGAATTCTACTACAATATATATTCTATAGTTACTATGTTTAAGATGTCAGTACAATGCCATAATAATAAAGAGATAAATCAAACAAGCTCTCTGCCCACAGACCATTCACAATAGGGAAATATGCTAGTTTAGTACCATAATTCAGTTGGGTATTTTCATAATATACATCATTAATAACCGTGCATCAAGGATTGTTTCTGTTGAATGTAGCTGTGTTACTCCAGTTAGTGGTTTTGCTGTTATAAACATATCATCTTAACCCTAAATATAATTTACTAGATTAACATTTGTTAAACACATATGATAAGCCAGCACCAATTTTAAATTGATTTTTAAAAATTATTTAAATAAATATAAATGGAAAGTTTCATTAGAGAAATAAGAAAACACTAAATAATTCTTATTTTTCTGGATGATTGAATTTCAAAATATTAGCAAAGGTAAGAAGATCAAGATGTGGAGGGAGAAAGAAAGGAAAAACCTAGATTTGGACAGTACAGTAATGGGATATCTATCATGGTAAAACAGGTATCAACTGTCTTAGATTTTTATAGAATATCCAAGCTAAATAAACCAATTTAATCTAGAAGGAGAGAAGAAAAATAAAATAGAAAATGGGGACCCAAACCAGATTTGTTTTCACTGTCTACCTTCTTATATTAATGAACAAGCTTTACATTTTTCAAATATTACAATGAAATTAATTAAGAAATGGGATGTCAAGAGAGTTAAATGAAATATACATTTCTAAGTTTTTAGCATGAGTATTTTCCATTTGATCACCTCTTAAAGCCTTTCCCTTCAAAGTGTGTTCCAGTATGCTAGAAGCATCCAAATAATCTGGGAGATTTGTTAGAAAGGCCTATCTAAGCACAGACATCTTGAATAATAGTATGCAGCTCAACAAGATCCCTGGTTGACTGATAATGCAGATTTTATTAACAAAGACACAATTTTAGGCAATTCAAGTTTTAAATAATGTATTTTAATGGTAAAAGTATATAACAAAATCAAGAGTTTCTCACAAATACCAATGCTTAATTTTTTTCTTTAAACATTATGTACCATTTTCTAGTAAACATCAAAAGTATATTTTTCTTGAATTCCTAATGAGTTTTTATTTTTAAGTCAAAACATATTGATGCAAAGTATTGTCTAAATTATCTATACGTATAAATGAAAACTTGTGCCATATTTCAACATTTTTTTCTAGCCCTTACTTTTCCACCAAAATACCAAAAGCTACATACAAATTCTCATAATAACAGGGAAATGTTCTATACCAATGTGCTACTATTTGTATGCCATACTATTGTAGAAGAGGGAGAATTCTTTCTACCTTCCTAGGTTCCATGGCTAAGACTAAGTTTTAAACTTACATGATACCTATTAACAAAAGAAATACATATGCTTTATATTTTAATTTCCATGTGCACATAGGTGTCTTTAAGAGGAAAATGAACCTAAAGAAGAATTTTAGCTCAAAAGCTTATATGCCTTTTTAAACAAAGAATGATAAGTTGTGGGCATGTAACAAGACAAATAGGCTTGAGCATTAAATTACATGAAAGTGACACAAGTGTTATTTTGATAGGCTTGTTTTACAGGTGCATTTTGGCCTCAACTCCTGATCTTCAATGATAAAAATGTTCTCTTCATGGGACAGGGTATGCACCTTTCATAGGAAGAGCTATGACCTCATTTGAGATAAAAAGAGGGAAGTCAGACAGCCCTCCCTGCATATTCTGTTTCTCAAGTGCCTTCAGTTCAAAATAGGCAATATACCAAAGTGGAATATTTTCTGTGACATGTTCTTAGTCATCCACAATTGAACAGATGATTCTTTATGTTGTTAATATAATAATATTTTCAAACTAATTTTTTGGCAGAACACTTACCTAAATCCACCCTTTATTTATTATGCTAGTTATCCCAAAGCTCTCACTGGATTTTTTTTAATGCCATGTTAAACCAGGGGCCATGAGTGCCTTTGAGACATTCATCAGAGAATATATTATTTATTCCAACTGCAATTTAAAGACATAGAGAAGAAGCTTGCCTGTTCAATTCATTTATTCTTATCCCATTGTTATATTTTTGTAAATTCTTTGTTTTTACTTTCAAAAACTATAACTAAGTTGGTTTCATTGGAAAGGTGTAATCCTAGTAATAATAGTAAGTGCCACATTTCCTTCCAGTAAGATGCATTAAAGCAGATTATCAGGGAATCTCAAAATCTATCCTGCTGATGATCTTCATCAAGCAGTATAACAGCATAAAACAAAATGTAAATGTGAGTTTAAGTATAAAGAATTAGAAAATCAAAAATAAAAGTCAAATTATAATTATATTTTGAATATGTATTTTTCATACTGACTCCTTATTGGATATATAATTTATAAATATTCAAAAAAGTTAACTTTTTGTTTTTTTGATGGTTTCCTTCAGTGTGTTAAATACTTTTGGGATATGTGGGAAGCTCATTTGGTTAGGGTTATGTGGGTGGTTCAGTTGTTTAAGAATCTCACCTTGCCTCAGGTCATGACCTCAGGGTCCTGGGGTCATGACTCATCTTAGGCTCTGTATTCAGGAGGGAGTCTGTTTCTTTGTTATGCTCTGTCACTTTCTCTCTCTAATAAATAAATAAAATATTTAAAGAGACTTTTTGTTTAGTTTTGTTGTCCCAATAGCTTATTTTCCTTTTGTATCCCTTGTCTGAAGACACATGTGTAGAATAATTCTTTTAGAAACAATGTCAAAAAATTACTGCCTGATTTTTCTTCTCGAAGTTTGATGGTTTGGGGTAGCACAGTTATGACTTTAATCTATTCTGAAGTTATTTTGGTGTATGGTGTAAAAAAGTTGTCCAGTTTCATTCTTTTGCATGTAGCTGTCCAGTTGTCCTAATAATTTGTTGAAGAGACTCTCTTTTCTCCACTGTATACAAATAATGCTACTTCTTTATTAGCAAATAGAATTGCAACAGATCTCTCTACATTTTTTTTTCTTTATCACCTTGTGATTTTACTGAATTCATTCAATAGTGCCAATAGTTTTTTTAGTGGAGTATTTAGAGTTTTCTTTATATAGTACCATATAATCCACAACTAGTGAAAGTTTTACTTTTTTCCTTATTAATTTGGATGACTTCTATTTCTTCTCTAGCCTGATACTCTAGCTAGGAATTTCAGTACCAGGTCCAATATAATAAGTGAAAGTGGGGGCATCTGGTCAGTGTAGTCAGATGAGTGTTGAACTTTGCATTTGGCTCAGGTCATTATCCCAAGTTTGTGAGATTGAGCCCTACATCAGGCTCCATCCTCATCAGAGAGTCTGCTGGAGATTCTCTCCCTCTTTCCCTCCTTCCCACTCTCTCCAAAAATACATCTGAAACTAATGTTGCTCTATATGTTAACTAACTGGAATTTATTTTTATTTTTTAAAGATTTCATTTATTTATTTATTTGTGTGACAGAAAATGAACAAGCAGGGGGAGCAGCAGCAAAGGATGAAGCAGAGTCCATCCTGAACAAGGATCCCAAAGAGAGACTCGATCCCAAGACCCTGGGATCATGACCTGAGCCAAAGGCAGGCACTTAACCAATCTACCCATCCAGGCATCCCATTAACTGGAATTTAAACAAAAACAAGGAAAGGGGAAAAGGGAAAACAAAAAACAAACACACAAAGAAGTTGAAAAAAATAACGTAAAATACCTTCATAATCAGTCAAGGGACTATAACAAAGAATACAGATCCAATTAAGAAAAACTATTAAAATGGTAAGAAAACTGGTAGCATTTTTCTTCACACTTGACTCACCACTTCCTCAGTGTAGTTTTGTGTAGTTCAATTTGGAAAAATTATCCTAATTTCTCATTCTTTTGCTCAGGCTGGAAGAAGAATTTATTTTCAATATTCTTTTTTTAACATTTATTTTTTTAAATATTTTATTTATTTATTTGACAGAGACAAACACATCTAGAGAAGTAACAAAAGCAGGGAGAGTGACAGAAGGAAAAGAAGGCTTCCTGCTGAGCAGGGAGTCCATGGGGGACATCAATCCTGGGACTCTGGGATCATGACCTGCACCAAAAGCAGACATTTAATGACTGAGCCACCCAGGTGCCCCTATTTTCAATATTCTAACCTGCATATGGATTTCCCCAGTAACTGTCTCTGTCCTACCTAACTCAGAGAATGAAAAAGTAAAAAATGACATAGTTATGATCTCAGGTTGACAATAGCTGCACTGAATGTTATATAAAATATGAAGAAATACAGTCCACCTTTAGGATGGTTTGGTCCAGAAATTACAGACACAGGGATATAACTGCATATCAAATACTGTACAGTCTCAGAAAGGACACTTACTGAAAAATTCATGAGGAAATATTTAGCTTTTAGTGTATCCTTACTCCAAGCTCAGAACATACTTATTAATTAGTAAAGTTCTTATTTGACTGAAAATATTTGGAGAAGTTGCTGATTTTTCAAATGCTCAGATTTCAACAGAAGATCATAAGCCATTTCAAAATACAGGAAAGAATAGCCAATTGAAAGAAAGGGGGAAAAAACCCACAAACTTCTGTTGAAATTTATTTTCAGGGGCGCCTGGGTGGCTCAGTTGGTTGGGCAACTGCCTTCGGCTCAGGTCATGATCCTGGAGACCCAGGATCAAGTCCCACATGGGGCTCCCTGCTCAGCAGGAAGCCAGCTTCTCCCTCTCTCACTCCCCCTGCTTGTGTTCCCTCTCTGGCTGTGTTTCTCTCTGTCAAATAAATAAAATATTTTAAAAAAAAGAATCTTATTTTCAGCAACCCTAGGCATAGGATATATTATAATAATTTTTTTTTCATGTTTGAATATTAGAATCAGGATTTTTTTTAATAACAAAATTTTAAATAAATATCCTAAATATTCTTCAAAAAAGGAGTTTATGCACATTTTGATACTCTAGCTTTTGCAGAGGACACGTTACTTGATTCCCTAACTTTGGTAGTTGACAGGACTTGCATTTCTCAATCTCACAGTGTTCTATCAAACAAACAAAATTTCTGAGCCAGCTATCCCACAGGACTCAACACAGGGCCAGCCAATGAAACCTGCCATATTCTCATAGAAGGGGATTATTTGCATACTTTAAAAGCTAGTGACTGAAGGTCTGGTTTCCAATCAGCCTGCATCTAAGCATTAAATGAGATACTCCTCTTTGTGACATTGATAGGTCTTGACACAGCTTCAACTTCTGGGAGACACTAAGAACAAAATAAGAACTTACTTGACAATTACAAATGTTTGAGGAAAATCTAAGAACCATGGGTGAGATGAAAAATCAAATATACTTCCTACTTTAAACCAATTCATAAAGACTAGAAGAGGCAGTTATTTATCTAATGATCAACACTATGAGTCAAGGAAATAAAAAATGTGTTTTTTTTTAAAAGTATAAAACCTATGATACAGATATTAATGAAACAGAGACTAGTGATTTACCTATAAACAGTTTAAAATAATTGTCATGGAGATGTCAAAAAGGCTAGGAGAACAATGCAAAACAAAGTAAGACTTTAAAGAGAGACAAAAAATGAAAATACCAAGCAGAGAAGTACTAAACATAAATGAAGAAAACAACTGAACTAAAAAAATTCAGAAGAGTTTAACTGTACACTAGTGAAGTAAAAACAAATATTATAACTCAAAGATATCATAGTAGAACTCAACAATAAGAGGAGCACAAAGAAAAAAATTGAAAAAAAAATCATATCTTATTAAGCCCTTATGAGACACCATCAAGTAGAGTGGTATTCATTTTAAGTATCTCAGAAGGAGAAGATATGTGAGAAAGGGTCAGAAAATTTACTTTAAGAAATAATGTCTGAAAAGCTTTCCTGAGCTGTGGAAAAACAGGCATCCAGGTCCAGGAAGTGCGGAGAGTTCCAAAGAAGACAAAGCCAAAGATACCCGCAATGACACATATTATACTTAAATTGTTAAAATGTAAAGATAAGGAAGTAATTTTAAAATCATCAAGAAAAAAATGTTATATAGAAAAAAATCCATATTTTCCACAGAAATTTTTCAGACCAGTCATAAGGGAGTGATGTGACCTTTTCAATATTCTGGAGAAAACAAACAAAGCTACCAACCAAAAGTACACTACTGAAAAAGGTCCCCTTCAAAATGGTGGGATAAATAAAGAAGTTCCAAGACAAAGAAAACCTATAGATTCTCATTACCACTAGAACAGCCTTATGAGAAATTCTTATGAAAAATTCCCATGTTAAAACAAATGGACACTGATTACTAACAAAAAAACACATGAAACATAAATTTCACATGGTAAAAAATACATAGATAAATTTAGAATATTCTAATGTTATAAATGTGGTAGGTATGCCAAATATAAATCCAGTTAGAGTTTAAATGAAAAAGTATTAGAAATAACTAAAATTATGTTTTTCTAATGGATAAAGCAGAGAAAAATATGTAAGTTTTAACATCAAAAAATAAAACATAGGGAGAAGAACAAAAGTGTATTGTTTTAGTATGTATTTGAAATTATGTTGTTATTAGCGTAAAATGGACTGTTTAAGGAGTACCCGGGTGACTCAGTTGGTCAAGCCCTGCCTTCAGCTCTGGTCATGATTCCAGGATCTCAGGATTGAGCCCTCAATGGGCTCCCTGTGGTGGAGAGACTGTTTTGCCCTTTCTCTCTGCATCTTCTCATGCTCTCTCTCACTTTCTCTTGAATAAATAAATATTTTATATTTTTTAAAAAATGTTTTAAGATTCATGGTAACTGCAAAGCAAAAAACTACATTATAACACAAAAAAAAGAGACTCAAAATACACCATGACAGAAAATTATCAGATCACAAAGGGAAGGAACAAAAGAAGACACTAACAAAGGAATTACAAAATAGCCAGAAAACAATTAATAAAATGGCAATATTAACTTCATATGCATTTGTAATTATTTGCCTTTAAATGGAATAAATTATCCAATCAAAAGGTAGAAAGTAGTTTTTTTCTTTTTATGAAATTATCCTTCTATATTATGCTTATTAGACTCTCATTTGCTTTCAGAACACACACACACTAAAAATAAGGGGATAAAAATATATTCAGTGTAAATGTAAGACAGAGAAAATAGAAACTAAAAACTTACCAAATAAATATGAAGAACTAAAAAATCTTAATGGTCCAGTTACAACTTAGATTAAACCAATAATCAGAAATTCCAAAAACAAAAAATCAAACAAATCCAGGATCTGAGGGCTTCCTTGGTGACTTTAACATAACACTTAGAAAAAAAAATAAACAAGTATTTTGCAAACACTTTCTGAACAAATAAAAAATAGAAAAAGAGGGATAAATTTCTCTAATATCAGCATTAACCAATACCAAAACCAGACAAGGATGATTCAGGAAAATAAAAATATAAGCAATATCCCTGATAAATTCTGATGTAAAAATTTTCAATAAAGTATTAACAAAAATTTCATCAGTACATTAAAAGGATCATACACATGATCAAGTGTAATTTATTCTAAGGATGCAAGGATGGTTCAACATCCATGTATCAATGTAATACACCACATCGACAATGGACAATAAAAATCATATGATTATCTCAATGAATGCAGAAAAAAAATATTTGACAAAATTCAGCATACATTTATAAAAAAACACACAATAACTTTGGTATAGAAGGAATATTCCTATACATAATAAAGGCCATATACTATAAGACTTCAGCTTACATCATTTTTACCAGTCTCCCCACTTTTATGCAACATGAACAAACTGGCAGACTTGCACAAGGAATTTGGTAATAAAGATACAAGGTGGGGCACCTGGGTGGCTCAGTTGATTGGGCGACTGCCTTCGGCTCAGGTCATGATCCCGGAGACCCGGGACTGAGTCCCACATCTTGCTACCTGCTCCACAGGAAGCCTGCTTCTCCCTCTCTCACTCCCCCTGCTTGTGTTCCCTCTCTGGCTGTATTTCTCTCTGTCAAATAAAGAAAATATTTTTTTTTTAAAAAAAAAGAAAGATAAAAGGGATCTAAATCAGAAAGAAAGCAGATTTCACTACTTACAAATAACATAATATTATTATTGAAAACTCTATTCTACCAAATACTGGTAGAGCTATAAATAAATTTAGTTTATTTTTATTTTTATTTTTTTAAAGATTTTATTTATTTGACAGAGAGAAACATAGCCAGAGAGGAAACAGGAGCAGTGGAAGGGAGAGAAAGAGAAGCAGGCTTCCTGCTGAGCAGGCTGTCCAATGCCGGGCTTGATCCCAGGAGTCTGAGATCGTGTGCTAGGCTGAAGGCAGAGGCTTAACAACCGAGCAACCCAGGCACCTTGTAAATTAAGTTTAATTGCAGGGTACAATAAATATGTGAAACTTTGTTGTGTTTCTATACCCAAATGATAAACTGTCACAGAGAGAAATTAATATTTCTCTCTTAATAAAAATTAATAAAATAATTTTAATTGAATCATAAAGAATAAAATATGTAAGAATACATTTAACCAAGGACATGAGAGACTTGTACACTGAAAACTATGACACTGATATGAGAAGTTAAATCAAACATAAATAAGTTACTTTATATTGAATAATTGAAAATATTATTATTAGTAAAATGCCCATTGTCAAAGCAATCTATATATTCAATACTATTATTGTCAAAATTGCAATTTCAAATAAAAAAATTAAAATATACAATGTAGTTTTGCATAGAAACAGAATAATCACTAATTTTTAATGAAACCACAAAAGACCTGAATAGCCAAAAAGATCTTGAGAGAGAATAAAATCAGAGGCATATTTTTTATTTAACACTATATTATAAATTATAATATAATTATAATATATTTACTGCAACCAAAACAGTATAGAATTAGCACAAAAAGACACATACACTGAAGGAACAAAATAAATAGTCTGGAAATATACCTTAAAGTACACAATGAGGAAAAATAGTCTCTTTAATAAATGGCTTTGGGAAAACAGGACAATCACATGCAAAAATTACCTAGCTCCCTTATGTTTCATTATCCACAATAATTAACTTGAAATGGATCAAAGACAGAGGGCCTGAAGCCACAAACTCCGAAAAGAAAACATAAGGAGTAAAATACTTGACACTGATCTTGATAATATTTTGTTTTTGGAAATACCCAACAAGTAAAAATATGTTGGATTACATCAAACTAAAGAGATTTTAGATGGTAAATAAATAATCAAAAAGATTAAAGAATGGAAAGAAATGGGAGAAATATTTGCATATCATACATAAAAATGTTAGTATCCAAAATATATAAAGAATGTTTACAACTCAAAAGCAAAAAAAGAAATCAATCAAATTGCAAAACGGATTGTAGAATTGAATAGACATACTTTCAAAGAAGATGTAAAAATGTCCAACAAGTACATGAAAAGATGTTCAATGTTAATACTTGATAAATGTAAATAAATCACAATGAGATAACACTTCACATTTGTTGCAATTTCTATCACCAAAAGACAGGTGATAAGAAGAATTAGTAAGGATGTGGGGGAAAAGGGAACATTTGGACATTGTTATTCTAAATTTAAATTGGAGCAGCGGCTGTGGAAAATAATATGATGGTTCTCAAAAAATAATTAGAACTATCATATCATCCAGGAGTTCACTTATGAGTACATATTCAAAGGATAGAAAATCATCATCTCAAAAATAATATGTGTTCTCCCCCACTCATTGTGGTATTACTTATGAGTCAAACCATGGAAACAACTCAGTGTTCTTCAATGGCTAAATGGATAAAAGTAATATAAACAGAAATACAAAAATAAACAAACAAACAAACAAACAAACAAATAAATAAATAAATGTTATTCAGACATAAAAATGGAGGAAATCCTGACACTTGTGACTACGTGGATAAAATTTGAAGGTGTTAACCTAAGCAAAGTGTAAGAAAGACATATTATATGATACAACTTACATGTTGAATCCAAAAGTTAAACTAATTGAAAATTGATTGGGGTGTTCCTGGGAAGCTCAGTCAGTTAAACCTCTGTCTTTAGCACAGATTATGATCCCAAGGTCGTGGGATCGAGTCCCACATTGGGTGGGCTCCTTGTCAGTGGGAAGCCTGCTTCTTCCTCTACCCCTCCCCACAACTTGTGTGTGTTCTCTCTCTTTTTGTCTCTCTGACAAATAAATAAACAAAATATTTTTAAAAAAGAAAATTGATTGGCTCCCTGCTCAGCTGTGGATGATGTCAAAAAGGGTACTATGTTCTATGTCCTCCTCTAGGATTTTGATGGATTCCTGTTTCATGTTGAGGTCGTTCACTCATTTTGATTTTATCTTTGTGTATGGTGTAAGTGAATGGTCAAGTTTCATTCTTTACATAGCTATCCAATTTTTCCGGAACCATTTATTGAAAAGATTGTCTTTTTTTCTACTGGATTTTTTCCCTGCCTTGTCAAAGATTATTTGGCCATAGACTTGAGGGTCTACATTGGGGCTCTCTACTCTGTTCCTTTGGTCTATGTGTCTGTTTTTGTGCCAGGACCATGCTGTCTTGGTGATCACAGCTGTGTTATAAAGCTTGAAATCAGAAAACATGATGCCCCCAGATTTTTTTTTTATTTTTCAGTATTTCCTTGGTGATTTGGGATCTTTACTGGTTTCCTACAAATTTTAGGATTGTTTGTTCCAGTTCTTTGAAAAATGCTGATGGAATTTTGATCAGGATGGTATTGAAAGTACAGATTGCTCTGGAAAGTATAGACATTTACAATGTTTATTCTTCCAATCAATGAGCATGGAAT
The DNA here is from genome assembly GCA_004023965.1 of Spilogale gracilis. Lineage (NCBI taxonomy): Eukaryota > Metazoa > Chordata > Mammalia > Carnivora > Mephitidae > Spilogale > Spilogale gracilis. The sequence continues at coordinate 68,574 of PITA01009138.1, read as the reverse complement.
GTTTTTACAACTTTTTGTGTCTTCTTCAATTTTTTTCTTGAGTGTTTTGTAGTTCCTTTAGTACAGATCCTTCACCTCTTTGATTAAGTTTATTGCAAGGTATCTTATAGTTCTTGGTGTTATAGTAAATGCAATCAATTCTCTCATTTCCCTTTCTATAGTTTCATCATTAGTGTATAAGAAAGCAATTGATTTCTGTGCATTGACTTTGTATCCTGTCACATTACTGAATTTCTGTATGAGTTCTAATAATGTGGGGGTGGAGTTTTTTGGGGCTTTTCCTTGTAACAGATCATGTCATCTGAGAAGAGAGAGATTTTATTTCTTTTTTGGTTTCTGATTGCTTTATGCTAGAAATTCTAGTACTATGTTGAAAACATTGATAAGAGTGGGCAGTCATGTCATGTTTCTGATCTCAGTAGGAAGACTGTCAGCTTGTCCTCACTGAGAATGATATTCACTTTTTCATAGATGGATTTTATGAAGTTGAGGAATGTTCCTACTATCCCTATATTTTGAAGACTTTCAGTCAGAAAAGCATGTTATATTTTGTCAAATTCTATTTCTGCATCAATAGAGAGGACAATGTGGTTCTTCTCACTTCTCTTATTAATTTGTTCTATCATATTGATTGATTTGTGAATGATGAACCATCCTTGCATTCCAGGGATAAATCCCACCTGGTCATGGTGGATAACTTTTTTAACATACTGTTGGTCCCGTTAGCTAGGATCTTGTTGAGAACCTTGGCATCCATGTTCATCAGGAATATTGGTCTGAAATTATCCTTTTTTGATGGGATCTTTGCCTGGTTTGGGAATCTAGGTAATGGTGGCTTCATAGAGTCTGGAAGTTTTCCTTCTGTTTCTATTTTTTGCAACAGCTTTAGGAGAATAGGTATTATTTCTTCTTTGACTGTTTGGTAGAACATCCCACAGGGATTCCATCTTGTCCTGGGCTCTTGTTTTTTGGGAGGTTTTTGATCACTGCTTCAATATTGTTATAGATATTGGTCTGTTCAGGTTTTCAATTTCTTTCTGTTTAATTCTTGTAACTTTATGTGTTTCAGAATGCATTCATTTCTTCTAGGTTCCTTAACTTATTGGCATATAACTGTTCATCATAGTTTCTGATGATTGCTTCTACTTCTTTTTGTTTGTTTGTTTTGTTTTGTTTTTTTGTTTTTTGATTGCTTCCATTTCAATGGAGTAGGTCATGATCTCTCCCTTTCATTCATAATTTTATTATTTTGGGTCCTCTCTCTTTTCTTTTGCTTTACTTTGGCCATTGGTTTATCAATCTTATTAATTCTTTCAACGAACCAGCTTCTAGTTTCACTGATGTGCTCTACTATGTCTCTGGCTCTTAACATATTGATCTCTGCTCTAATCTTAATTGTTTCCCTTCTTTCCCATAGGGTTGGTTTAATTTGTTGTTAGTTTTCCAGTTCTTTAAGGTGTAAAGAGAGTTGGTGTATTCAGTATTTTTCCTTTTTTTTTTTTTTTTTTTTTTTTTTTTTTTTTTTTTGATGAGGATTGGATGGCTATGTATTTCCCCTTGATTATCTTTTCCAGATCCCATAGGTTTGGGGCCAATGATCCATGAATTGTTTAAGTTCTTTGATTTACTGGTTGATCCAAACATTCTTGACCTGGATGGTCATTAACTTCTTATTTTTGAATTCCTTCCATATTTTTTTTTTCTGGTGGTTGATTTCCAGGTTCAAAGCATTGTGATCTGAGAATATGCAGGATATAATCTCAATCTTTTGGTATCAATTGAGACCTGATTTGTGATGCAATATGTGGATAAAGTTCTCTATTCTCCATAAAGGTCTGTGGGTGTTTGAGGGGAATGAGTATTCTCATGTTTTAAGGTAGAATGTTCTTTATATTCTGTGAGGTCCATCTGGTCCAATGTTTCATTCAAAGCTCTTGTTTCTTTGTGGATTTTCTTCTTAGATGATTAGTTTGTTGTTGAAAGTGGTGTATTAAGATCCCCTATAATTAATGTATTCTTATGAATATGACTCTTTGTTTTGATTAACAGTTGTCATATGGAGATGGCTACTCCCATGTTTTGAGTAAATAATGATAATAAATATTTACAATAGTTAGATCATCTTGATGGAAAGATTTAATGTGCTGTCCATGTTTTGACTATAGTCTTTAGCTTAAAATCTAAATTGTCTGATAGGCCTATCACAGGTTCAGCTTTCTTTCTTTTTTTTTTTTTTGACTTTAAATTTATTTTATTTTTTCAGTGCTCCAAGATTCATTGCTTATGCCCCACACCCAGTGCTCCATGCAATACGTACCCTCAGTACCCACCACCAGGCTCTACCATCCCCTCACTCCCTCCCTCCAAGTCCCTCAGTTTGTTTATGTGTCCAAAGTCTCTCATGTTCTGTTTCTCTCCCCGAATTACCTACTTCCCATTTCCTTTCCTTCCCCTACTGTCCATTATATTACCCCTTACAAATTACAAGTAAGTGAAACTATACTTGACTTTCTCTACTTGGCTTATTTCATTCAGCATAATCTCTTCCAATCTAGTCCATGTTGCTACAAAAGTTGGATATTCATCATTTCTGATGGAGGTGTAGTATTCCATTGTATATATGTACCACATCTTCTTTATCCATTCATCTGTTGAAGGACACCTTGGCACTTTCCACAGTTTGGCGATTGTGGCCATTGTTGCTATGAACATTGGGGTACATATGGCCCTTCTTTTTACTACATCTGTATCTTTGGGGTAAATACACAGTAGTGCAATTGCAGAGTCATAGGGTAGCTCTATTTTTAATTTTTTTAAGCAATCGCCACACTGTTTTCCAAAGCAGCTGCACCAACTTGCATTTCCACCAAAAGCGTAAGAGGGTTCCCTTTCTACACAGCCTCTCCAACACTTTTTGTTTCCTGTCTTGTTAATTTTGGCCATTCTGACTGGTGTAAGGTGGTATCGCAAGTTTTGATTTGAATTTCCCTGATAGCTAGAGATGAACATTTTTTCATGTGTCTCTTAGCCATTTGTATATTTCTATGGAGAAGTGCCTCTTCATGTCTCTTACCCATTTTTTGATGTATTCATCTTCTTTTTGGATGTTGAGTTTGAGTAGTTCTTTATAGATCTTGGATACCAGCCCTTTGACTGTAGTGTCATTTGCAAATATCCTCTCCTATTCTGTGGGTTGCCTCTTTGTTTTGTTGACTGTTTCCTTTGCTGTATAGAGGCTTTTAATTTTGATGACGTCCCCAAAGTTCATTTTCACTTTTGTCTCCTTTGTCTTGAAAGAAGTTGCTGTGGGCGATGTCAAAGAGGTTACTGCCTATATTCTCCTCCAGGATTTTGATGGATTTCTGCCTCACGTTGAGGTCTTTCATCCATTTCAAGTTTGCCTTTGTGTGTGGTGTAAGAGAATAGTCTAGTTTCATTCTTCTATACGTAGCTGTCCAATTTTCCCAGCACCATTTATTGAAGAGAGTGTCTTTTTTCCACTGGATATTTTTTCCTGCTTTGTTGAAGATGATTTGACCATAGATTTGTGGGCCCATATCTGGACTTTCAACTCTGTTCCATTGGTCTATGTGTCTGTTTTTGTGCCAGTACCATGCTGTGTTGGTGATCATAGATTTGTAATAAAGCCTGAAGTCAGGTAACAAGATGCCCCCAGCTTTGTTTTTCTTCTTCAACCATTCCTTAGCGATTCAGGGTCTTTTTGGTTCCATATAAATTTTAGGATTCTTTGTTACAATGCTTTGAAGAATGTTGGTGGAACCGGAATGGCATTGAAAGTATAGATTGTTCTGGGTAGTATAGACATTTTAACAATGTTTATTCTTCTGATCCATGAGCATGGAATGCTCTTCCATCTTTTTGTGTTTTCTTCAGTTTCTTTCATGAGTCTTCTGTAGTTCCTCGAGTACAGATCCTTGACTTCTTTGGTTAGGTTTATTCCTAAGTACCTTATGGTTTTTGGTGCTATAGTAAACGGAATCTATTCTCTGATTTCCCTTTCTATATTTTCATTGTTAGTGTATAAGAATGCAACTGATTTCTGTGCACTGATTTTGTATCCTGCCACATTCCCGAATTGTTGTATGAGCTCTAGTAGTTTGGGGGTAGAGTCTTTTGATTTTCCATATAGAGTATCATGTCATCTGCAAAGAGAGAGAGTTTGATTTCTTTGCCAGGTTGAATATCTTTTATTTCTTTCTGTTGTCTGATTGGTGTTTCTAGGACTTCTAACACTATGTTGAACAGTAGTGGTGAGAGTCAGGATCCTTGTCTTATTCCTGATATCAGAGGGAAGACTGTCAGTTTTTCCCCATTAAGAATGATATTCATTGTGGGTTTTTCATAGATAGATTTAATGAGGTTGAGGGAATGTTCCCTCTATCCTTATACTTTGAAGAGTTTTAATCAGGAACGGATGTTGTATTTTGTCAAATGCTTTTTCTGCATCAATTGAGAGTACCATGTGGTTTTTCTCTCTTCTCTTATTGATTTGTTCTATTTGAAGTCCATTGACATGAAAGAAAGTTTTATGTCCTTTTTTTTTTTTTTCCAGTCTGGATGTATCTTTAGGTTTTAAATGTGTCTCTTGTAGATAGCACATGGATAGGTCCTGTCTGTTTTTCCAACCTACAAACCTGTGACATTTTATGGGAGCATTTAGGCTGTTCACTTTGAGAGTGATTATTGAAATTTAAGTTTTTATTGACATCACATTGCCTGTGAAGTCCTCATTTCTATAGAATATCTCTGTAAATTGCTGTTCTATGTCACTCTTGCGTTCTTTCTTTTTTATATTTATTTGTTTGTTTGTTTGTTTTTACCATTTCCACTTTATTTTTTATTACATTGTTTTAGTTTTTTCAGTGTTCCAAGATTCTTGGTTTACACCCCACACCAAGTGATCCATGCAAGTTATGTCCTCAGTACTTACCACCAGGCTCACCCATCCCCCACCCCCTCCCTTCCAAGAGCCTCAGATTGTTTCTGAGTCAAGTGTCCCATGTTTCATCCCCCTCCCTGATTTACCCCAGTTCACATTTCCTTTCCTTCTCCCACTCTCCTCCATATTACACCTTATGCTCGCAAGTATGTGAAACCCTATGATATTTGACTTTCTCTGCTTCCCTTGTTTCACTCAGCATTGTCTCCTCCAATCTGGTCCATGTTGCTACATAAGTTGGGTATTCATCCTTTCTGATGGAGGCGTAATATTCCATTGTATATAGGGACCATATATTCTTTATCCATTCATCTGTTGAAGTGCACCTTTGCTCTTTCCACAGTTTGGTGATTGTGGTCATTGTTGCTGTGAACATTGGTGTACATATGGCCCTTCTTTCTTCTTTTATAGAACTTCCCTTAATATTTCTTTCAGGGATGACTTGGTGGTTACATAATCTTTTAAACCTCACTGGTCTTAGAAGCTCTTTATGTATCCAAACATTCAGAATGTTAGCCTTGCTGAATAAAGTATTCTTTTTTGCATGTTCTTCTTATTTAGTCCCATGAATATGTCTTTCCAGCCCTTTTTGGCTTGCCAGGTTTCTTTAGACAGGTCTGACATTATTGTTATTTTCCTCCCTCTGTACACAGGAATCTCTTCCTCCTAGCTGTCCTTAAGATATCTTCTTTGGATTTATGACTCATGAATTTCACAATTACATGCCTAGATGTCTTTCTACCCTCATTGATATTGAGTGGGTGTCCTCTCTTCCTCTAGAATATGAATACTTGTTCCATTCCTCAGATTAGGGAAATTAAAAAAAAAAAAAAAAAGAAAGGTTAAGGAAATTTTTATCAAGGATTTGTTCCACTATACCTTCTAGTCTTCTCTCTGTGTCTCCACCCTCTCAGGAATCCTGATAATTCTGATACTGGAATGTTTCATTAATTTTCCTAATTCTGTTTTCATATCTTCTAGGCTGTTGTTCCAGGCCTCCTCCTGATCCTTTTTTTTCTATCCGTTTGTCTTCTGGATCACTAATTTGATCTTCTGTCTCATTTGCCCTAGCTGTTTAAGTATTTAGATTAGATTGGATCTCACTGATACCATTTTTAAGTTTTGCCAGATCAGCTCTCACTTCTGTCCTTAGAGAGTCTATATTGCCACTAATGGCCTTCTGTAACCTAGCCATTGCCTGGATAATTGCTACCCTGAATTCCATTTCTGACATATTGTTTCTGCCAACATTCAATAGTTCTGTGCCAGAGGTCACAGTATTTGGGTATTTCCTCTGTTGTGTGTTCCTCCTACTAGTCATTTTGATGAGAGGTGGTTGAGGGGATGTTTAACAATATATCAACCATGATCCATGCAAAGGGCACTCTTGAAAGCTTCAAAGCAATCAGAAGTCTCCACAAAAAAATAAATAAAAAAGAAAAATAAGGAGAAAGAGAAAAAAAAAAGCCAAATGAGCCTCCAAGTAAGATTCATAAGGTCTAAAATAAAAATTAACAAACAAAAGACTGACAAAAGTAAAAGAAAATAAAGACAAAAAGGAATACCCAACCAAAATGAAACCTAAGAATAAGATTTATATAGTACAAAAAGAAAAACATATGCACTGACAAAAGAATAAGATATGAAGATAGTTATAAACCCTTGATGTGGGCAAGAAAGGTTATTTCTATTTTTCCTGGGTTATCTTTGTTAAAAGACTAAACTTTCTAGTAATACAAGAAAATTAAAGCTTGTTTGTATACAGGGGTAGTATTAAATAGGGAAAAAAAGGCTTCCTTGAAGTTTGGTTTATATCTATCTATATTTATATTTATATCTATATATTTATATAATCTATATCTATATATATGTCTATATCTATATCATCATCTAGCTATATATATTTAAAAAAGAAGAAACAGGTAATATATGAAAAAAGTTAAAGTTAAAAAGTTATTATGAAATACGTTGTATTAGACATCTAGTTATAATGGTAAATGAATTAAAAATAAAAATAAGAATCATGAGAACTAATTAAAAAAAGAAAAGAAAGAAAAGTTGTATCAAGAAAAATACATGTTTGGAGGTAATACCGGGAACTTAATATAATGTTTTCTCCTGATGTTGGGGTTTTACAGTTTTGTGGAAATCCTATGGTTGTTGCCTTCTTGTTCTTTTAGCTTGTCTTCTGGATGAGGGTCCTGCCACATTGTTTTTCAGTCAGTAATACTTGGGCTGAATCCCTGTGCCCTGTATCAAGGGGCTGGGGCCTCTGGAAACCCATTTTTCAGGCTTTTGTTCTTTGTAGGTTTTTGTTCTTTTGCAGTTTTTGTGTCTATTTGGAGGGTCATAGAAAAATAAACTGTCTTCACCCAGAACTCTGACTCAGAGAGAAACCTCAGTCTGCTCCCTCTGGATGGTCCAGAACACAGACTCCCACTCTGCAAACTCCCCTGAACACTGCAACCTCCTACAGGTGGTGTGCACCCCCAGCCACTGACTCAGTGGTTGTCTGAATCCCCTGCTTCTCCCTGTACCCTCATGCCATTAAAACCATAAGTGATACTGGTCCAGGTGAGCCCTATCCCAGTGTATGGCATTGTGGAGACTGCTGTCTGGAGCCTGTGGACATAGGTCCATGCCTGTGGCCACCTGATCCCACCAACTCCCCCCTTAAGATGCTTTGTTCTTTTTGAGTGTTGTTAACCAGACTCCAAGATAATGCTGGTCCCCAAGCACAGGGAACTTTCATATTGGGGTATTACTTCCTAATGGGTCCCTTCTGGTGGCTCCCCCTCCCTTCTGTTTACCCTCCAATATTAGTCCAAGGACTCCCACTCCTTTGTACCTCTCCACTTATGATCTTCTGCCCCTGTAGAGATCCAGAAGTGTATAATCTTACAACTAAAGCTGATTTCACGGGTATACAGAGGGTTGTGGTAGATGTTTAGCTTAATTCAGGGGACCAGTTGAAACACAGTCTCCTTCTTCTCCACCATCTTGCCACTCCTCTCGAAAAGTTTTATAGTTTAAGTCCTACTTAGGTATTTCTTTGATCCATTTTATTTCCTGTGTTTAGTGTAAGGTTCGGGTCTAACAGTGTTATTTTGCATGTATTCTATTTGCAGATTTGGTAACCAAAGATGTTCTCCTTGACCTTCTAGAGACCTATGCTTTTGTGACTAGTCAAGACATATCAAAATTAGGGGCGCCTGGGTGGCTCAGTTGGTTAAGCGACTGCCTTCAGCTCAGGTCATGATCCCGGAGACCCGGGATCGAGTCCCACATCGGGCTCCCTGCTCGGCGGGAAGCCTGCTTCTCCCTCTCTCACTCCCCCTGCTTGTGTTCCCTCTCTGGCTGTGTTTCTCTGTCAAATAAATAAAAAAAAATCTTTAAAAAAAAAAAAGACATATCAAAATTACATGAGTGACATGAATTGTATACATTATATTTAGATTCATGCCTGTCGTTTTTTTTATAAACATTTTATAAAATCTGCTGTACCTGACTGTTTTAACAGCCTAATATTCAATTTATCTTCTTTAACTAGAAATCCCAAAAGTACTGCTGTAAAATTTGGTCTAATTCATATTATTTTTGTCTTATTCACACATATTCACTATCATTCAGTCATTAAAGAAATAAGTCAGACATAAGCAAAACATTCAAATGCAACTGTATCATAATTTCTATAATTAAAAAATATTTTATTTATTTATTTGACAGAGAGAGAGATCACAGATAGACAGAGAGGCAGGCAGAGAGAGCAGAGGAAACAGGCTTCCTGCTGAGCAGAGAGCTCAGCATGGGTCTTGATCCCAGTACCCTGAGATCATCACCTGAGCAGAAAGCAGAGGCTTTAACCCACTGAGCCACCCAGGCACCCCATAATTTCTATAATGTTAACAATAAAATTATTTTGAAAGTATTCTGTGAAAAAGACAATATCAAGACTGAAATCAGTGAACATTTTTTAATTTAACAACCAAAATTAATGTGACATTTTAAGCAATTCAGTTATTGATGATGTTATTTTTGTGGTTTAATGAATCTTTTTATATGAGAAGCAAAGATTATTTTGCAATTTCAAACAATTATATTTGTGGTTATACACATATTTCATCATCTATACAATGTTGTTTAAACTACAAGTAATTCCTATATTCTTCTGTCATTCATAATCAAGAATTGTTCTGGAGGGAGGATAACTCCTTGTGTTCTTTTCACAGTTACTTAGAAGTTATTACATAGTGGAGAAATTATTTCAACCCTGTTAATGTTTTTTGGCTCTCAATACGTGTATCATTTTTTGATGATGTCTTCTCTTCAAGGTCAAGAACTTCTGTGATTTTTCTTTATTTCTCTTATTTAAAACTATCTCTAAAGAGGAAAATGCAGGACCTGGAAAACTGCATATGGTATAGTTTTATTTATAGAGTGAATAGCATCAAGGCACTCAGTTCTCCAGTGGTCAGGAATTTCACAATACTTGTATCTACAATAGATCAGATGAAGGGTCCAGTTCTGCATTTATTTAAATGTTTGACATATTTTTTTTAAATTTTGCTCTTAGGATTTTTTTGTGCTGAAAAACATTATTTTTATATTATCTGATCAACAAAGAAGAGAGCAGGGAGAAGATATGAAGTAAAAATAGCAAGGGTCCCATCAAGTGAAACTCAGCCCAGAGCTTTCTAGTCACCACTCATGATTTCTGTTCTCCCTCTCCAGTTATTTCACATCTTTCCCAGAATATTCAGATAATGGAAATAAGAACTCAGAATCAGAAATTTTTGGAGGCTCAGAGTAAAGTAAACTCTCTGCACCCAGACCTCTGCCTCAGAGAAAAGGAAAGAACATTATTGTTTACTTAGAATCTGGACGAGGAAGTGAAGATGGGAGGATTCTATAGGATTTGCTAGACACTGGATTATCTCATAATTAAAATTGTTTTGCTATTAAATTTTTGATATTGCTATTACACAAAACACCTTAATAACTTTATTTATTTAAGGTTTAACTATAGATGATTTGAGGTTTTATTATTTTGCAAATATGATCTTTGTAATGAATGGAAGCTTTATTTTTTCTTTTTCAATTTAATAAATTTTGCTATTAGCCCTGTCAATTTCACTAATTATAAATGCCAACATATTAAATACTGAGCACAGCAATGGCACTCAACATTGTGTGCTCCCAATTGTAAAGGGAAATTATTGAATAATTCTTTATTTTAATTGATTTTTTTATCTTTGTAACATAGACTGAATTAAATTGTAAAAATTTCAGAATTAGAAAAATATTTGAAACTTTGTAAACACTGAATGAATGTGTGTGTGTGTGTGTGTGTGTGTGTGTGTAGTATGAATATACATAAGGCATAAGGTAGAAAACATATATTGCATATTATGTTACATATAATCCTATAATTGAATAAGAGACTAATATTAAATAGAATAATATACACACATAAGTAAAACATTTGTTTAGGCAAAAAGCAATATACTAAATTATCTGATACTCAGGTTATGCAACTTCTAGACTTTATATTTACAATAAAAGAAGATGATGAGTTTTCTATGGTTAGATATATGGGTCAAAGGAAAATATTCATCATTTACTAATAGACTTTTGTAAACATTTGGGAATCAATTTAATAGAAGCCTTGAAAATTGAAATGGTAAAGAGAAGGGAAGTTGGTGACAGAGTATAAGGACCCTAGTTTTGTCTCATCCAATGAATGTAACTAGATAACAATACTTAACTACCCCAATAATTAACCAGAAGCTTACAGAACAAACTCCCAACTAAATGGAGAGAAGTCACATTGAAGAAAGTAGGAAGTGAAGAGATGTGGTTTGGGAAATAAATGTATCCTGGCCATCATGGTGGGAAGGGATGTAGCCACAGAGAAGAACAAAAGATAATCTAGCACAAAGGAGAATCCACATGTGGTCACAAATCCCCATAGTTTAGAAAGTAAGAAGGGCTGAATTTCATGTCTTGCAAGCAACAGGGATTAAACCCTGGATTTAGAGGTTATCCACTTTGGATGGAGGAAGGCCCAGAAGGGATAAGGCTGCTCTTGGATAAAAAGCAGGGCAAATAGCCCACAGACATACAGCATAGAAACAGTAATCTGAACGGTACCTGGGACACACAGTTGTGAGGTTATTTGCTCATCCCAGAGAAGCAATATTAATTAAAAGACAGCTCCAGAAACAAAAGAACTGGCAAACACTATTTCTCTCCTCTTTCCTTCAACATAAGCAAAGGACCACCTGCAGGTGCCAGTGTAACATCATTTGATATCTAACTTGCTTACTTGAAGTCTCCCCTCCTTGATACTCTGGTATAATTGTCCTTGCTAGTCACACTTGCCTCAGTCTCAGCATGGTGAGATCATTCCCATAGAAAACCAGCACAACACCCTGCCAAAACCACAATTCCTGGGCTCTAGTTTTGCAAGCCCTCAGTTCTGTCAAAGGTGCAACAGGTGATATTCCATAAGCAGGACAGAGCACACCTAGTTCAAACTCACCCCATTTAGAGTAGAAACAAAATACTGCCCTCAACCAGCAAACAGAGTCTCTTCAGGTGACTGACCTGAAAGATAAAGTGGCCAAAATACAAGAGCAGAGTGCACACAGCACACGTTGGAGAACTCAATGCCCTGGAGGATAGTGGTGACTATGTGGCAGGGCATTAAAACATTTTCTACATAAGGCCATCATCCTCAAGAACAGGAGATGTAGCTGATTTTTTTTTAGCATACATAAACAGGTACAAAGATGTACACAAAATGAAAAGACATAAGAATTTGTTCTAAATGAAAGAATAGGACAGACCATGGCCAGAGACCTAAGTGTCGCATATATATATATGTTTCTATAATACATATATATAATATGTCTGATAGAGAACCTAAAGAAATAAACTTAAAGATACTTACTAGACTTCAGAAAGAAGTAGACAACATTAATGAGACTCTGAGCACAAATATAAAGAATAACAGAACAGAGATAAAGGGTTCAATAAATGACAAGAAAATAAAAACACTTGATAGAATAAACAGCAGACTGGAAGAAGCAGAAAAATGAAACAATGAACCAGAACACAGAGAAATGAAATGTATTCAAGCTGAACAGAAGAGAGAAAAAGGAACTAGGCAATTTTTAAATAGCCAGAAGGAACTCAGTAACTCCATCAAATGTAATTACATCCCTATTATATGAATTCCAGAGGAAAAAGAAAGGGACAATTCATTTATTTGAAAAAAAAAAGCTGAAAACTTCCCTAGTTTAGAAAAGAAATGGATATCCATAGCCTTGAGTCAAAGAGCTCCCCAACAAAATCAACAAAAGCAGATTTACACAAAGACATAGTTTAATTAAAGTGGCAAAAATGTAATGATAACAAAAATAATTTAAAATCAGTAAGACAAAAATAATACATATACATACAAGGGGAAACTGTATAAGAAAATTAGCACATTTTTCAGCAGCAACTTTGCAAGCCAGAAGAAACTGGAATGATATATTTAAAGTGCAGAATGAGAAAAATATGAAGCCAAGAATATTCAATCAAGAAAGGCTATCACTCAGAATAGAAAGGGAGATAAGGGATTCATGAACACCAAATCAGCACTTGTGGTTTAGTTAAAAGAAATACTAAGGAAACTCTGTGAGAGGAAAGACCAAGGTTATAGTATGAAAGTAGGAAACACAAAAACAATTTTAAAAATTCTGTAAAAAATCAATTAAGGAATTCACAAAATTAAAAAAAAAATGTAAAATAGGACACCGTATATCTTAAACATTTGAAAAGAAGATAAAAGAATGGATTGAAACTTCAGCAACCATCAATGTATGATAGACTGCTATATGCAGATGATATATACAAACCTAATGGTAACAACAAAGCAAAAATCACTAATAAATACACAAAAATTATAAGAGAAAGAAATTCAAATATTTGACTAAAGGAAACTGGCAAACCATGAAAGAGAGAAAAAAAAAAAGGTTAGAGAAAAACTTCAGGGGGGAAAAACAACAGAAAACAAACATCTATCAATAATTTCCTTGAATGTAAATAAACTAGACACTCTGATCAAAAGACCTAGGGTGACAGAATGGATTTAAAAAAGAGACCAATGGAACAGAGTGGAGAGCCCACATATGGACCCACAAATCTATGGGCAAATCATCTTTGACAAAGCAGGAAAAAATATCCAGTGGAAAAAGGACAGTCTCTTCAATAAATGGTGCTGGTAAAATTGGACAGCTACATATAGAAGAATGAAACTAGACCATTCTCTTACACCACACACAAAGGCAAACTCGAAATGGATGAAAGACCTCAACATGAGGCAGGAATACATCAAAATCCTGGAAGAGAACATAGGCAGTAACCTCTTTGACATCGGCCACAGCAACTTCTTTCAAGACACGTCTCCAAAGGCAAAGGAGACAAAAGCAAAAATGAACTTCTGGGACTTCATCAAAATAAAAAGCTTCTGTACAGCAAGGGAAACAGTCAACAAAACAAAGAGGCAACCCACAGAATGGGAGAAGATATTTGCAAATGACACTATAGACAAAGGGCTGGTATCCAAGATCTATAAAGAACTACTCAAACTCAACACCCAAAAAGAAGATGAACACATCAAAAAATGGGCAAGAGACATGAAGAGGTACTTCTCCATAGAAGATATACAAACGGCTAACAGACACATGAAAAAATGTCCAGCGTCACTAGCTATCAGGGAAATTCAAATCAAAACCACTCTAAGATACCATCTCACACCAGTCAGAATGGCCAAAATTAACAAGACAGAAAGCAACAAGTGTTGGAGAGGCTGCGGAGAAAGGGGAACCCTCTTACACTGTTGGTGGGAATGTAAACTGGTGAGCCGCTTTGGAAAACAGTGTGGAGATTCCTTAAAAAATTAAAAATAGAGCTACCCTATGACCCTGCAATTACACTACTAGGAATTTACCCCAAAGATACAGATGTAGTGAAAAGAAGGGCCATATGTACCCCAATGTTCATCGCAGCAATGGTCACAATCGCCAAACTGTGGAAAGAGCCAAGGTGCCTATCAACAGATGAATGGATAAAGAAGTTGTGGTACATACATACAATGGAATACTATGCCTCCATCAGAAAGGATGAATATCCAACTTTTGTAGCAACATGGACTGGACTAGAAGAGATTATGCTGAGTGAAATAAGCCAAGAAGAGAAAGTCAAGTATAGCATGGTTTCACTTACTTGCGGTGCATGAGGGGTAAACTGGAGGACAGTGGGAGAAGGAAAGTAAATGGGAACTAGGGTAATCTAGGGAGGGAAACAAAACAACAGAGACTTTGGACACAGAAACAAACTGAGGGACTTGGAGGGAGGGGGGTGGAGAGATGGGAGAGCCTGGTGGTGGGTACTGGGGACACCTAAAGCGTGGAGCACTGGGGAATGGGGAATGAATCTTGGAACACTGGAAAAAAAATTAGTAACAATAAAACACACACACACACAAACAAACAAACAAATAAAAACCACAGGACTATCTTTAGGCTTCATACATAAGATGAATTTCTGACTTAAAGAAACATGCAGATTTAAGATGAGAGGATGTAGAATTATTGTAATGTAAATGGATTTCATAAGAAATAGTAGCAATGCTTATGTAAGACAAAATAGATTTTGTTTTTTTTCCTGATTCTTAATGTTATTATTCAAATACAGAACACATAGCTTTGTATATTATTGCAGTTTTCAGGACTGAAATTTTCAAATGGGGTAATTGTTCAGCTGATATTTAATGTTAAGACTTATCCAGATTTTTGTGCAATATTATGAATAAGTCTGATATTAACAACATTTTTGATTTCCCCTAAGGTTAAAATTTCATGATGTCTTTTATTTATTTTTTTATGTTGTTATGTTAGTCTCAGACAAAATAGATTTTTAAACATACTGTAAAAATAGACAAACAAGTATACTATACATAATAAAAAAAGACAATCCACTAAGAGGATGCAACAACTGTGAATGTTATACACTCAACATGGAAATACCCAAGTACATAAAACTATTTATAAAGAAAATACAGGAAGTAACCAATAGTTATATTATTATAGTAGGGAATTTCCATACCCATTTTACATTGATGAACAGATAATCCTTTCAGAAAATTTACAAGGAAACAATACCTTTGAAGGGCACAGTGGAAAAGATAGACTTAACAGATATATCCAGAACATTCCATCTTAAAGAAAGCAAAAGGCACATTATTTTAAAATGCATAAGAAAGTCTCTAGATTAGATCGTGTAATAGCCCACAAACTAAACTGCAACAAGTTAAGGAAAAAGCCTCAACACAGTAAGTTTATACAGAACATACCATAAAATAATAAAAGCTTCAAGAAAAAACCCATAACTAACATCATTAATGGTGAAAAAAAACTTTCCCCTAAGGTCATGAACAAGACAAGGATGTACTTTCTCACCACCTTTATTCAGCACAAGTACTAAAAATCACAAAAGTCATGCAGGAAAAAGAAATAAAGTCATCCTAATTAGGAAGGAAGAAGTAACACATTTATGATTTTCAGATGATATAATGTTATATATAGAAAAGCATAAATAATTCACCAGAAAATGATAGAACTAATAACAGAATTCAGAAAAGTCATAGGATACAAAATCAATACACATAAATCTGTTGCATTTCTATACATTAATAATGAAGCAGCAAAAGGGGAAATTATAAAAACTACCTTTGCACCAAAACAATAGCATAGCTAGGAATAAACCTAATTGAAGATTTGAAAGGCCTTTTCTCTAAGAACTATGAAACAATGATGAAACAAGGAAATGGAATAAAAAGTCTATACTCATTCCATACTCAATATTTTTAAAATATCTAAACTACCTGAAGCAATATATGCATTTAGTGGAATTCCTATCAAAAACAACCAGCATTTTTCAGAAAGTTAGAACAAACCTAAAATTTGTATGAAAGCATCAAAGACCCCGATAACCAATCTTGAAAAAGAAAAACAATGTTATAATTAAAACATCAAGATTCCTGCATTCAAGTTATATTTCAAAGCTGTATTTATGACAATATTCTGGGGCTGGTACAAAAATGGATACATAGATAAATGGAATCCAATAGAAAATCCAGAACTGATCCCATAATTATATGGTCACTTATTCTTTGACAAAGCGAGAAAGAATACCGATGGGAAAAAAAGCCCTCAACAAATGGTGGTGGGAAAATCTTTCAGAAACATGTGGAAGAATGAAACCAGTCCACCTTCTCACACCATACAAAAAGTTGAAATTGGATTAAAATCCTAAATAAGACATGATGACATAAAAGTTTTTGAAGAGAACGTAGGCAGTAACTTCTTTGATATTAGCTGTAGCAACTTTTTTCTACATATGTCTGTTGAGGAAAGGGAAACAAAAGCAAAAGCAAACTATTGTGACTACTTCAAAATAAGAAGCTTCTTCACAATGAAGGAAAAATATCAACAAAACTCAAAAGCACCCTATGGGATGGGAGAAGATATTTACAGATGAAGTATCTGACAATGCAGTATTATCAAATAATAAAAAGATCTTAAAACTCCACACCCCAAAACCAAATACTCCAATTAAAAATAGGCAGAGGAGGGCACCTGCTGGCTCAGTCATTAAGCATCTGCCTTTGGCTCAGTTCATGATCCCAGAGTCCCCAGATCAAGTCCTGCATTGGGCTCCCTGCTAGGCAGGAATCCCGCTTCTCCCTCTCTCACTCCCCCTAGTTGTGTTCCTTTTCCAGCTGTGTTTCTCTCTGTCAAATAAATAAATAAAATATATATATTTTTTAAATGGGTAAAGGATATGAATATACGTTTCTCCAAAGGAGACAGATGTCCAAGAAACAAAAGAAAGGATGCTAATAGTCATTTTTCATCAAAATTACAATGAGATATCATCTCACACTTATCAGAATGGCTAATATCAGCAAGATGAGAAATGATTAAAAAAATACTATAGAAGTGACAACAAAACAAGTAATGCATAACAAAATAACAGTAAATACATATCTCTCTTTGGATTACTTTGAATGTAAATAGATTAAATGCTCTGAGCAAAGACATAGGCTATCATAGTGAGGAAAAGAAAAATCAAGACTCACCTATATGCCGTTGGAAACAGCAGGTGTTGGAGATGTGGATAAAGGCGAACCTTCTTGTGCTGTTGGTGGGAATGCAAACTGCTGCAGTCACTTTGGAAAACAGTATGGAGGTACCACAGAAAGTTAAAAATCGAACTATCCTATGATCCAGCAATTGCACTACAGAGTATTTAACCCCAAAAGATAAGAACATTAATGGAAAGTGATACATAGATCCTGATGTTTATAGCAACATTGTTTATATTAGCCAAATTATGAGAGTAGCCCCAGTGTCCACTGACTGATGAATGAACAAAAATGTGGTACATAAATTCAATGGAATTTTATTTAGCCATAAAAAAATAAAATCCTACCATTTGGAAAAATAAAATCCTACCATTTGAAAATATATAAAATCCTACCATTTTAAAAAGGTCAATTATAAATATCCATCTCACAAGGGAGCACTCAAATTCATAAAACAGGTTATAGTAATAATAAAGGAACTAAGTAATAGAAATATAATAATAATAGGGAGCTAGGGAGTAGAATGAGTCAGTCAGAGAAACATAAATATCATATGATTTCATTCATATGTGGAATTTAAGAAACAAAACAAAGGAAAAAATAAGAGTTTTTAAGACTTTTAAGTACAAAAAACAATCTAATGGTTACTACAGGGGAGGTTGGGGAGGGATGGCTTAAATGTGATGGAACTAAGTGAGTGCACTTGTCATATCATGAGCACAGGGTGATGTATTTAAGTGCTGAATTGTTATACTATGCACCTCAATCTAATAAAACACCGTATGTTAACTCATTGTAAAAACAAAACAAAACTTTGGGGTACCAGGTTGGCTCAGTTGTTGAGCAGCTGCCTTTGGCTTGGGTCATGATCCCAGGGTCCTGGGATTGACCCTCGCATCAGACTCCCTGCTTGGCAGGGAGCCTGCTTCTCCCTCTCTCACTCCTCCTGCTTGTGTTCCCTCTCTAGTTGTGTTTCTCTCTGTCAAATAAATAAATAAAATCTTTTAAAAAGAAAAAAAGAAAAAACTTAAAAAAAAAGCAGAACCTTTCAATGGAAAGATCATTAATAAGAGTATGAAAAATAACTTATTTATTAAAAAAATCTAGGAATTGACAATATAAAATGATGTAAATTATGACACCATATACCTAAAACGTGGTGGTGATACAAGTAAATAATGGGTCCAAAATAAAGAACAGCCACCTGAATATATACTGCCATATAAAGACAATGTTATATGCCAACCTAATGGTAACCATAAACCAAAAAGTGATAATATATAAGCAAGGAATAAAGAGAAAGGGATCCAAGTATATCAGTTAAGAGAATCATGAAATCATGAAAGAGAACAAGATGAGAAATGATTAAAAAAAATACTATAGAAGTGACAACAAAACAAGTAATGCATAACAAAATAACAGTAAATACATATCTCTCTTTGGATTACTTTGAATGTAAATAGATTAAATGCTCTGAGCAAAGACATAGGCTATCATAGTGAGGAAAAAAAAAATCAAGACTCACCTATATGCCGTATAAAGAGACTCATTTCAGTTCTAAAGGCACTTATATATTTAAAGTGAAGGGATGGAGAAATATTTACTATGAAAATGGGTGTAAAAGGATAGCTGGGGTAGCAATATTTATACGGGATAAAATAAATTTTAAAGCAAAGACTGCAATAGGATACAAAGGGAGATATTACAGAATAGTAAAGGAGACAATTCAAAAAGAAGGTCAATTATAAATATCCATCTCACAAAGGAGCACTCAAATTCATAAAACAGGTTATAGTAATAATAAAGGAACTAAGTGATAGAAATATAATAATAATAGGGACTTTAACATCTAATGTATCAATAGGCTGTTATCAAAAACAGAAAATCAACAAGTAATCAATGACTTGGACCACATACATTTAAAATATACATGAATAACATTGCATCCCAAAAGAGCAGAAAATAGATTATTTTCAAGTGCACATGGAATATTGTCTGGAATAGATTAAACAGTAGGTCATAAAAATGTCTCAACCAATTCAAAAATATGAGTCATACTATGCACATTTTCTGATCACAAATCTATGAAGCTAGAATTCAGCAGAAGAAAAAGTGGAAAGAACACAAGCATGGAGACCAAATAACATGCTATTAAACCATGAATGGGTCAATCAAGAATCAAAGGAAAATTCAAACATTACAAAGAAACAAAAGAAAATGAAAACACAATGATCCAAAATCTTTGGAATGAAGCAAAGGGGGGGCCTCAGAGGCAAGTTCAGAACAATATTAGGATACCACAAAAGGTAAGAAGTATGCATTAAGTAAAAAATATTCTAGTTGAAAAAAAATAACTTTACCTGAGGGTATTTGTTTAAAACAAAGCATAACAGGGGCGCCTGGGTCGCTCAGTTGGTTGAGCAACTGCCTTCGGCTCAGGTCATGATCCTGGAGACCAGGGATCGAGTCCCACATCAGGCTCCCTACTTGGTGGGAAGCCTGCTTCTCCCTCTCTCACTCACCCTGCTTGTGTTCCCTCTCTGGCTGTGTTTCTCTCTGTCAAATAAATAAAATCTTAAAAAAAAAAAAACTACATTTCTAGGCACATTCATTGTATATTTATATATAAATATATATTATATTTAGTTCATTATATATATATATATATGAACCAAAATATATATAATGAACTAAATATAATATATATTTATGTATGAACCAAGAGAGTTGGTCAGGATGACTATATATATATATATATATTTTCTACCAAGGTTCTTATACAAGGAGACCAAAACACACCGAGTTTCTAGCTTCCTTTATTTATTTTAATTTATTATTATTACTTTATTTTTTAATGTTACTCTATTTTGATTTCTTTTTTCATTTCCCTAGAGAATGACAAGATGGAAGAATTTATCCCAAAAGAAAGAACAGGAATAAATGAGAACCAGAGATTTAATCAATACAGATATAAGTAAGATGTCTAAATTAGAGTTTAAGCATATTTTTAAAGATTTTATTTATTTATTTGACAGAGAGAGAGAGAGAGACAGTGAAAGAGAGTGGGAGAGGGAGAGGCAGGCTTCCTGCTGAGCAGAGAAGTTTGATGCCAGAACCCTGGTACCATGACCTGAGCCAAAAGCAGACACTTAATGAATGAGCCACCCAGTTGTCCCAAAGACTTTTGAAAAGCCTACAGTACTCCATATTTCCAGGAAGTCTCCCATCTAAGGACTAACCAGGCCTGACTGTTATAAGGCCTGCTCAGTGAATCTCTGCAAACACCATTATCGTTTAAACAATGAAAGGTTTATTATAGCTGAAGGTACTGACCCTATAGTAGTCTGGGTTTTTAAATAAATGAAATATACCCTGGTGTGCATGTCTCCAAAGAAACAAAACATATCCTAGTGGGTATGTCTCCAAAGAAATAAGACATATCCTAGTGTGTATGTATCCAAAGGAACAGACCATATCCAGATGGCCATGTCTCCATTCAATAGCAAAGCAACAACAGTAAGCTTATTCTTTTACAGTAGTAGAAGTCGAGGTGCCTGAGTGGCTCAGTTGGTTAAGCAACTGCCTTCGGCTCAGGTCATGATCCCGGAGACCTGGGATTGAGTCCCACATCAGGCTCCCTGCTTGTTGGGAAGCCTTCTTCTCCCTCTCTCACTCCCCCTGCTTGTGTTCCCCCTCTGGCTGTGTTTCTCTCTGTCAAATAAACAAAATCTTAAAAAAAAAAAAGAAGTGGAAGTAGCTGGTTATGCAAGAGAGCACAGTGGGATTATTTATTACAGCTTTGTAATCGGTCAGGACTGGTTGGATATTTTCCAGCTCTGAGTTCTGGGAAATGTTTATGTTGTTGGGCTCACCAAGGGTTAGATGTCCTAGTAAACCTCACAACCACCAGTCTGGGTATCTGGTGACCATTTTACATGACCCTTCTTACCTTCCAAAGTCAGATGAGATCAGGTACATTCAGGGTGTTATGGTCTTAGACTAAATAAGAGTTAAAAAAAATCCCAAAATTATAAGGATACTAGGTTGGCTTGAAAAATGTATAGAAGACACTAGAGAATCCCTTACTGTAGAGACAAAATAACTCAAATCTGGTCAGGCTGAAATTAGAAATACTAAAACCAAGATGCAGGCCTGAATGGTTGTCATAAAAATGAGGATGAGTGAATCGAGGAATGAGTCAGTGATAAAGAAGATAAAATTAGAGAAAATAATGAAATTGGAAAAAGGGAATCAAAGATGATATATCATGAAGGTATATTCAGGGCACCCAACAACTTAATAAAACAGAATTGCATTTGTATAAGAGCCCCAGAAGTTGAAAAGAAAGAAGATGGGCAGAAGGTCTATTTGAGCAAACTATAGCTGAAAACTCTCCTAACCTGGGGGAAGACACAGATATCAAAATGAAAAAAATACAGAGAACTCCCACTAAATTCAACAAAAGCTGACCCTTTCCAAAGCATATAATAGTTAAATTTACAAAATACACAGACAAGACAAGAATCCTGAAAGCAGCAAGGGCAAAAGTCCTTAACCTACAAGGGAAGAGAGATCAAGTTCACAACAGATCTGTCCACAAAAAATTGGCAAGCCAGAAGAAAGTGGTAAGACATATACAATATGCTGAATTGAAAAAAAAAAAGCATGCAATCAAGAATATTTTATCCAATAAGGCTATCAATCAGAATAGAAGAAGAGATACAGAGTTTCAGACAAACAAAAACTAAAGGAGTTTTTAACCCCTAAACCAGCCCTTCAAGAAATATTAAGGGGGACTCTTCCAGTGGCTAAAAAAAAAAAATGACCAAAACCAACAAATACTAGATTACATAAATTCTATAGGTGACACAATGTTACCACATTTATATCTATCAATAATCACTCTTAGTGTAAATGGATTAATACTCCAATAAAAAGACACAGGGATCAAAATGGATAGCAAGAATAACAAGATCCATCTATATGCTGCCCACAAGAGACTCAGAGCTAAAGATACTTCCAGACTGAAAGTGAAATGATGGAAAACCATCCATTTTGATAATGGATGTCAAAAGGAATCTGGAGAATCTATACTTATATTAGACAAATGAGATATTAAAATAAAGACTATAACAAGAGATGAGAAAGGCATTAAATCATAATTAAGGGTTATCCATCAATAATTCTAATAATTGTAAATATGTATTGACTCAATTTGGGGAACCTAAATATATAAATCAATTAGCAATAAAAATAAAGAAACTTGGTAATAGGAGAAGGGCAAGATTGTGGAAAAGTAGGAGACCCCATTTCAAAGGGTAGCCTGAAGTGAGCTAAATATCTACGAGAACACTGTGAGCACCCATGAAATTAGCCTAAGATGTAAGACTACACACTTCTGGATCTCTATGGAGGCAGAAGAGCATCAACAGAGAGGTAAAGCAGAGCGGGAGTGTTCAGACTGATTTCAGGGGACAAACAGGAGAGGGAGGAAACCATCAAAAGTAACCCATTGGAAAGTAATACCCCAGCACTAAAGTGCCCCGTGCTTGGAGACCAGCATCAAATTTCAGTCTGATTAAAAGCACCCCCCCCCAAAAAAAAAAAGATCTTAAGAGACAACTGTGGGAATCTCATGGCTGCTGGCAGGAACATACAACTACAGCTCTGGGCCAGTGGTAGAAAGTGCTCCTTGGTGCCTGCGGGAACCTGGTGGCAAGGGGAGTCCCTGAAACAGCACTTGCACCTCCACTTGGGCTGGGCACCTGCAACCTGCACGGGAGTTGACTCTGCAGCCTTCCCTATGACATGCAGGACTATGGGGTACTAGTGCTCCCAGCATGGGTGTGGGCTCCAGAGAGTGTTTGGACAGCTACAAGCTTGCACAAACCAGTATCAATCATAATTTCTGTGGAACAGGAGTGAAGCAACAAGTGGAGACTTCGGGCACCCATGGAATTTGGGAGGATATTTGCAAATGACACTACAGGCAAAGGGCTGATATCCAAGATCTATAAAGAACTCCTAAACTCAACAACCAAAATAAAGATCACCACATCAAAGAATGGGCAGGAGACATGAAGAGGCATTTCTCCATCAAAGACATACAAATGGTCAACAGACACATGAAAAAAATCACTAACTATCATCACTAGCTATCAGGGAAATTCAAATAAAAACCGCATTGAGATACTACCTTACACCAGACAGAATTTGCAAAATTAACAGTACAGGAAACAAGTTTTGGATAGGCTGTGGAGAAAGGAGAACTCTCTTACACTGTTTTTGGGAATACAAGTCATTGTAGCTGCTTTGGAAACAGTGTGGATATTGCTTGAATAATTAAAAATAGATCTACCCTATGACCCTGCAATTGCAATACTGGATATTTAACCCACAGATCCAGATGTAGTGAAAAGAAGGGCCATATGTATCCCCATGTTTATAGCAACAATGGCCACAATCGCCTAACTGTGGAAAGAGCCAAGGTGACTTCAACAAATGAATGGATAAAAAAGATATGGTCCATATATTCATGGAATATTATGCCTCCATCAGAAAGGATAAAAGCCCAACTTTTGTAGCAACATGGACTAGATTGGAGGATATTATGTTAAGTGAAATGAGCCAAGCAGAAAAAGTCAAGTATGATATGGTTTCACTTACTTGTGGAGTATAAGAAGTAATATGAAGGGCAGCAGGAGAAGGAAAGGGAAGAGAAGTGGTAAACCAGGAAGGGAAATGAAACATGAGAGACTTTGGACTCAGAAAAAAAAAAAACTGAGGGCCTTGAAGGGGAGGGGTTATGGGGATGGGTGAACCTGTTGGTGAGTATTGGGAGCACATATATCATGGATCACTGGGTGTGGGGCATAAACAGTGAATCTCAGAACATTGAAAATATAAAATAAAATAATTTTAAAAAGAAAAAAGAAACTCGGTAATAATAACACAATAATAATAAATAATAATAAGGTACTTTACTGCATTTACAGGAATGGACAGAGAATCTAAGCAAAAAATCAACATGGAAACAATGACTTTGAATGATACATTGTACCAGGTAGACTTAGCAGATACATTTAAAACACTTCATTCTAAAGCAACACAATACACATTCTTTTGGTGTGCATGGGGAACATTCTCTAGAATAATTTACAAACTAGCTCACAAATCAGTCATCAACCAGTACAAAAATATTGTAATAACAACAAAAATATGTTATCATACCATGAATATTTTTCATATCACAGCACTATGAAACTTGATTCAACTATAAGAAAGATATGGAAAGACCACAAATACATGTACTTTAAGGAAAAAAGCTACTAAAAAATGAATGGGTTAACCAGAAAATTAAAGAGGAATTAAAAATATTACATGGAAGCAAATGAAAATGAAAATATGACAGTCCAAAATTTTGGAGTGTAGCAAAGGCAGTTCTAAGAGGGATATTGTAATACAGGCCAACCTCAAAAAGGAAGAGAAGTATCAAAAGTACAACCTAACCTTACACCTAAAGTAGCTAGAAAAGGAACAGGAAATACAGCCTAAAGCAAGAAGAAGAAAAATAATAAAATTAGAGCAGAAATAAATGATACAAAACAAACAAGCAAGCAAACAAAAAAAGAACAGTAGATCAGATTAATGAAACTAAGAGGAGGTGATTCTTCATAAGAAATAACAAGGTACATAGCCCCCTAGACTTATCAAAAAAAGGAGAAAAGATGCAAATAGCATCACAGATGAAAGAGGTGAGATCAAAGAAAGAAAGAAAGAAAGAAAGAAAGAAAGAAAGAAAGAAAGAGGTGAGATCACAATTGACACACAGAAATACAAGCAGTTATAAGAGAATACAACAAAAATTTATGTGCCAAAAAACTGGTCAGTCTGAAAGATATAGACAAGTTCAGAAATATAAAAATTACCAAAACTGAAGCAAGAAGAAATAGAAAATTTGAACAGACCTACAACTAGCAAAGAAATTGGATCAGTAATCAAAATTCCCTAACCACAACAGTCCAGGGCTAGATGGCTTCCCAGGAAAATTTTACAAAGTATTTAAAGAAGAGTTAATACCTATTCTTTATACACCTTTCCAAAAGTTAGAAATTGAAAGAAAATTTCAAAACTCCTACAAGGAAAGAGTTAGCTAGATTTCAAAATCAGACAAACACTCCACTAAAGAGGAAAATTATAGGCCAACATCCCTGATAGACATGGATAAAAAAAATAATAAAATACTAGCAAACTGAATTCAAAAGTATACTAAAAATTATTTACCACAATCAAATTGGATTTATTCATGGGCTGTAAAGATGGTTCAATATTTGCAATTCAGTCATGATATGCATTAATATGATATAGTATAAGAACCATATGATCCTCTCAACAGATACAGGAGAAGCATCTAACAAAATAGAGCATCTATCCTTGATTAAAAGAAACCTCTACAAAGTAGGGATAGATTTAATATAATTCAACATCAAGAATGTTGTATGTAAAAAACTGACAGCTAATATCATCCTCAATGGGGGACAACTGAGGTTGCCCCCCCTTATGATCAGGAACATGACAGGAATTTCCACTGTCACTATTACTATTAAACATAATATGGGAAGTCTTAGCCTCAGAAATCAGACAACAAAAAGAAATAAAATGCATCAAAATCAGCAAGAAATAAGTCAAAATTTCACTCCTTTCAGACAACATAATACTCTATGTAGAAAACCCAAAAGACCCACCAAAAATTTGCTGGAAATAATTCATTAATTAGTGATGTCACACGATATAAAATCAATGTACACAATTCTGTTGCATTTCTATACACCAATAATGAAGCACTAGAACCAGAAATCAAGGAATGGATCCCATTTGCAATTGCACAAAAAAATAAAATACCTAGTAATAAACTGATCTGAAGAGGTAAAAGATATGTACTCTGAAAACTATAGAGCATTTATGAATGAGATTAAAGAGGACACAAAGAGATGGAAAAGTATTCCGTGCTCATGGATTGGAAGACCATTGTTAGAATGCCTATACTATCCAAAGAAGCCTATATATTTAAAGCAATCCCCATCAAAATACCACCAGCATCCTTTACAGAGCTAGAACAAGTAATCATAACGTTGAAATGACAACACTAAAGATCCCAGATGTCCAAAGTAATCATGAAAAAGAAAAACAAACCTGAACATATGCTTCCAAATTTCAAGCTGTACTACAAAGGTGTAGTCATTAATACGGCCTGGTACCTGCAGAAAAACAGGCACACCAATCATTGGAAGAGTAGAGAACCCAGAAACGGATGCAGAACTATATGATCAACTAATCTTCAAAAATGTAGGAAAGAATATCTAATGGTAAAAAAAGACAATCTCTTCAGCAAAGGGTGTTGGAATAATTGAACAGCCACATGCAGAAGAATGGATCTTGACCACTTTCTTACACATTACACAACCAAATTCTAAATGTGTGAAAGACCAAAATGTGAGAGAAACCTTCAAAATCCTAGAGGATAACATAGGGAGAAACCTCTTTGATGTTGGCCATAGCAATTTCTTACTGGACATGTCCCTGGAGGCAAGGAAAACAAAAACAGAAATTAACCATTGGCACTTCATCAAGATAAAAAGCTGTACAGGGAAGAAAACAATTAACAAAACTCAAAGGTATCCTACAGAATGGAAGATAATTGAAAGTGATGTATCTGATGAAGGCTTAGCAAAATCTATAATGAATTTATCAACATGAACAATCAAAACCATATAACCCACTTGAGAAATGGGCAGAAGACACAACTACACAGTTTTCCAAAGAACACATGCATGTAGCTAACAGACTCATGAAAAGATGGTTAACATCACTTATCATCAAGGAAATAAAAGTGAAACCATGATGAGATAACACCTCAAATCTGTCAGAATGGGTAAAATTAACAACATAAGAAACAAGTTTTGATGAGGGAGTGTTGAAAGGGGACACATCTTGCATTGTTGGTAAGAATGCAAACTGGTGCAGCCACTCTAGAGAAAAATATGAAGGTTCCTTAAAGTGTTAAAAATAGAATAGACCCTAAGGCCCAGAAAAAAATAGACCCCTAGACCCAGCCATTACAGTACCAGGTATTTGCCCAAAGGTAAATACAATTTATTTATTTTTATTTTTAATAGATTGCATTTATTTATTTCAGAGGGAGAGAGAGAGAGAAGCAGACTCCACATTGAGCAAGAGAGTCTGAAATGGGGCTTGATCCTGGCCAGGGCCCTGGGATCATGACCTGAGCCAAATGTAGACGCTTAATCAACTGAGCTACCCACATGCACCAAAAGTACAGATTTAAAGGGATGCATGCATTCTAATGTTTATAGCAGCATTACAAACAACATCCAAACTATGAATACACCAAAACACCCATTGATTGATAAATGGATAAAGAATATTTTATATGAAAATAATAAATAAATAAATAGATAGATGAATAAAAAATAAATTACATATGAGTGTATAAAAAGTCTCTCAAATTAATTATATTATATGTGTGTGTATACACACACACACACACAGAGGCACACACACAATCAGACCTTACTCAGCCATCAAGAAGAATGAAATATTATCATTTGTAACAATGTGGACTAACCTGGAGTGAATTATGCTAAGTGAAATAATTTAGTCAGAGAAAGACAAATACCACCTGATTTCATTTGTATGTGAAATTTAAGAAAGAAAACAGATTAATATATGAGAAGAGAGGAAAAGAATGAAGGAAACAAGTCATAAGCATCTCTTAATGAGAGAAAACAAACAGGGTTAATGGAGGTAGTTGGTGGGGCATGGCTTAGATGGGTTACATACATCGAAGAGGGCACTACTTGTAATGAGCACGGTGCTTTATATATGTGATGAATCACTGAATTTTACTCCTGAAATCAATATTGTCTGTATGCATCTTTAACAAAAAATAAAGGTTTTCTTTCTTTCTTTCTTTCTTTCTTTCTTTCTTTCTTTCTTTCTTTCTTTCTTTCTTTCTTTCTTTTTATTTTATTTTTTCAGTGTTCCAAGATTCATATTTTATGCCCCACACCCAGTGCTCCATGCAATATGTGCCCTCAATACACACCACTGGGCTCACCCATTCCCACACCCCCTCCCCTCCAAGACCCTCAGTTTTTTTCTGAGTCCAAGGTTTGTCTCCCTCTCAATTTACCCCACTTCCCCTTTCCTTTACTTCTCCTACTGTCCTCCATATTACTCCTTATTACACAAATAAGCAAAAGCATATAACACTTGATTCTCTCTATTTGGCTCATTTCACTCAACATAATCTCCTCCAATCCACTCCACGTTGCTACACAGGTTGGATATTCATCCTTTCTGTTGGTGATGTAATATTCCATTGTATATATGTATCATGTCTTCTTCA
This sequence comes from Spilogale gracilis, assembly GCA_004023965.1. NCBI lineage: Eukaryota > Metazoa > Chordata > Mammalia > Carnivora > Mephitidae > Spilogale > Spilogale gracilis. Next base: position 39,990 of record PITA01009138.1, on the reverse strand, counting down.
TCCATTTATCTGTTGAAAGCCACCTTGGCTCTTTCCACAGTTTGGAGATTCTGGACATTGCTGCAATGAACATTGGAGTACATATGGCCCTTCTTTTGACTGCATCCTTATCATTGGGGTAAATACCCAGTAGTGTAATTGCAACAAAATTTATATTAAAAATAACACAAAATGAAGCTTATCAGAGGGAAGGTGGATGGGGGTAGGTGAAATAGATGAAGGGGATTAAGGGTACACTTATAATGGGCACTGAATAATGATGTATAGATTTACTGACTTTATTGTACAGCAAAAACTGATAAATACCACTGTATGTTAAATATACTGGAAGTAAAATTGAAAACTAAACTAAAAATATGGAAAAAGAAACAATAAAAGTCTTGGATAAACACCTTACCTTACACCCAAAGGAGATTAAAAAAGGACAAATTACAAAACCCAGATCTGTAGAAGAAAAGAAATAATAAAGATTTGAGTAGAAATTAATGATATAGGTGCTCAAAAGAAAAACAAACACAAATAAGCAAACAAACAAAACAATAAAAGAGGCCTTCCCCCTCATTCTCTTTCTGTTTCTCAAATAATTAAATATTTCTTAACAACACACACACACACACACACACACACACACACACACACTAGAACAGACCA
>PITA01009138.1:0-39239 GCA_004023965.1 Spilogale gracilis | reverse complement strand
ATTTTTGTTTAAAAAATCAACAAATCTGGGGCACCTGGGTGGCTCAGTTGGTTAAGCGACTGCCTTCGGCTCAGGTCATGATCCCGGACACCCGGGATCGAATCCCACATCAGGCTCCCTGCTCAGCGGGAAGCCTGCTTCTCCCTCTCTCACTCCTCCCTCTTGTGTTACCTCTCTGGCTGTGTTTCTCTCTGTCAAATAAATAAAATCTTTTAAAAATATATCAAAAAATCAATAAACTTATAGCCAGTTTCACAGAAGAAGAAAATGAGAGGAAGAAGAAGAAGAAGAAGGAGAAGAAGGAGGAAGAGGAGGAGGAAAAGGAGGAGAAGGAGAATGGGAAGAATGGGAAGAAGAAGAAAGGGCCAGGAGGGAGAGGAAAGAAGAGGAAGGGGGAGGAAATGGGGAGGAGGACGGGGGAAGGAATGGAGAGGAGGAAGGAGAGGGATGAGGGGAAGGGGTGGAGGAGGAGATAAAATAACTCAAATAAGCAAAATCAGAAATGGAGAGGAGAAAAAGCAATGATACCAGACAAATACAAATATAAGACTACCTTATGAAAACTATATGCCAACAAACTGGACTACTGGAAATATGGATAAATAGAAAAATGGATAAATTCCTAGGCATGCATATCCTAACATCACAAAAGTAGAAAGAAGTAGAATATTTTGGGGCCACCTGGGTGGCTCAGTTGGTTAAGCAACTGCCTTCAGCTCAGGTCATGATCCCGGAGACCCAGGATCAAGTCTCACATCAGGCTCTCTGCTTGGCGGGAAGCCTGCTTCTTCCTCTCTCACTCCCCCTGCTTGTGTTCCCTCTCTGGCTGTGTTTCTCTCTGTCAAATAAATATTTTTTTTTTAAGTAGAATATTTTAAGAAGCCAAATAATAGCAAAGAAATATCAGTGATCAAATACCTCCCAACAAAAATCTAGGACAAAAGTCTTCACAGGTGAATTCTAAAAATCATAAAGTGAAAAGTTAATACCTATTTTTCTCACACTATTACAAAAATAGAAAAAGAAGGTAAACTTCCAAATTCACTCAATGGGGCAAGCATTCATATTGACACCAAACCATCTAAAGACACCACCAAAAAGAAAACTGCAGGCCAGTATCTCTGATAAACATAGTTTTAAAAATCCTCAACAAAATATTAGCCCACCAAATCCAAACAATATAAAAAAAGGCAAGAGAAAATGGACTTTACTTACACTATACACCAAAATAAAGTCAAAATGGATTAATGACCTAAATGTGAGACCTGAAACTATAAACTATAAAATCTCTAGAAGAGAACACAGGCAGTAACTTCTTTAAAATTAACTGTAGCAACTTCTTACTAGTTATGTCTCTGCAGGCAAGGAAAACAAATATTGGGACTGAATAAAAAGCTTAAAAGTTTACTTGTGAGGAGCACCAAGTATTGTATGTAAGTGTCAAGTCACTAAATTGTACACCTGAAACAATTATTACACTGTATGTCAACTAACTGGAATCTGAATAAAAAGCTTTTCAAAATAGAAAAAATAATTTGCACAGAAAAGGAAACAATCAACAAAATTAAAAAGCAACCTACAGAATGGGAAAAGATATTTTCTAATGACATATCTGATAAAAGCTAGTATCCAATATATATAAAGAATATACAAAACTAAATAAGTCTCAAAAAGCACAAATATTCCAATTAAAAATGGGCAGGGGCCATGAGCAGATATTTCCCCAAAGACATCCAGATGTCCAATAGATACATGAAAATATTTATAATGGGTTTATTTTTTTACTCCCTATACTTTTCCAGTGATCTGTATGTATACTTTTATGCCAATGTTGTTTTGATTACTATAGCTTAATAATATAGTTTGAAATCAAAAAGATACCTTCAGTTTTGTTCTACTTTATCAAGATTACTTTGGATATGTGATGTCTTTACTAGTTCAGTATATATTTTAATATGGTTTGTATTTACTTATTTTATTTTTAACTATACTGAAATTAAAACTAAAACAATAATCAAAGATGCATACAAAGATCTATATAAGAGATTCATTTTTAAGACTTATTTCTTTATTTCTGTGAAAAATACCTTTGATAATTTGATAACAGTGACATAGACTCTGTAGATTATTTTTGAGAAGTATAGATATTTTAACAACATTACTTTCTGAAATCCATGAGCACAGAATATTTTTCCATTTCCTTGTATCTTCTTTAATTTTTTTTCTAACTGTCTTACACTTTTCAGGGTACAAACAATTTAACTCCTTGTTTAGGTTTATTCATGGGAATTTGTTGTTGTTGTTGTTGTTTCGATACATGTGTAAACTGGATTGCTTTCCTAATTTCTCTTTCTGATAGTTTGTTGTTGTATGGAAACATAAAAGCAATAAATAGATAAATAAACAAACAAATAAATAAATGTTTTCTTATGTTAATTTCCTATCTTGCCACATTACTGAATTAATTTTTTTTGTTCTAAAGATTTTTTGGTAGAGTCTTTAGGATTTTCTATATTTCTATATATAATATCATACCTCCTATAAATAATGAGTTTTACTTTTTTTCTTTCTAATATAGTTGACTTTTATTAATTATCTTGCAATTTTTTGCAGCTAGGTCTTCTAATACTCTTTTGAACAAAAGTGTCATAAGTGTGTATACTTGTCTTGATTCTTTCTTTTTCTAAGCATATTTATTTATTTATTTATTTGACAGAGAGAATCACAGCTAGAGATGGAACACAAGAAGGATGAATGAGAGAGGGAGAAATAGGCTTTCATCTAGCAGGGAGCCAGATGCTGAGCTCAGTCCCAGGACCCAGGGATCATGACCTGAATAGGAGGTAGACACTTAATAACTGAGTAACTGAGCACCTAGGTGCCCCTCCTTGGCTTGTTTCTGATCATTTATTATTTATCCATTTATTTTTGAGAAAGAGCAAGTGAGCAGAAGAGCAGAGGGAGAAAATCATCAAGTAAACTCCTCACTGGGTGCAGGAATCTAAAGCAGGGCTCGATACCAACACTCATGAGACCATAACCTGAGTCAAAAACCAAGAGTAGGACACCCACTGACTGAGCTAGCCAGTGCCCTATCTTATTTCTGATCTTTAAAGAATGACTTTCATGAGGAACCTGGGTGGCTCAGTCAGTTAGGTATCCTACTCTTGGTATCTCCTCTGATCATGACTCAGATTCATGAGATAAGCATGGATCAGGCTCTGGGCTCAGTGGGGTGTCTCCTCAAGATTCTCACTCTCCTTTATGCCCCATTGCACTATCTCTCTCTCTCTCTCTAAAATAAATAAATTTCCAAAATATTTCCTTTCTAATTTATTTTATTTTATTTTTATTGTTATAGTAGTAATTTATTAGGTTTTTCAGTGTTCCAAGATTAATTATATATGTCCCACACCCAGTGCTCCATGCAATAGGTGCCCCCAAAACCCACCATTCTCCCCAAAACCCACCACCAGGCTCACACATACCCCCACCCACTCCCTTCCAAAACCCTCATTTCATTTCTCAGAGTCCAAAGTCTCTCATGATTCATCTCCCTCTTTAATTTATCCCAGTTCACATTCCCATCCCTTCTCCCACTGTCCTCTATGTTATACCTTATGCTCCACAAGTGAAACCATGTGATACCTGACTTTCTCTGCTTGGCATATTTTACTCGGCATAATCTCCACCAATGCAGTCCACGTTGCTACAAAACTTGAGTATTTACCCTATCTGATGGCAGAATAATATTCTACTGTATATATGTACCACATCTTCTTTATCCATCTATCTATTGAAGGGCACCTTGGCTTTTTCCACAGTTTGGCGATTGTGGCCATTGCTGCTGTGAACATTGAGGTAGATATGGCCCTTCTTTTCACTACATCTGTATCTTTGTGGTAAATACCCAGTAATGCAATTGCACAGTCATAGGGTAGCTATATTTTTAATTTCTTAAGGAATTTCGACACTATTTTCCAAAGTGGCTGCACCAACTTGCATTCATGCCAGCAGTATAAGAAGTCTCCCATTTTTCCACAGCCTCTGGTTTCCTGTTCTGTTAATTTGACCATTCTTTTTTTTTATTGTTAATTTTTTTCCAGTGTTCCAAGATTCATTCCCCATTCCCCACACTCAGTGCTCATGCAATAGGTGCCCCCAGTACCCACCACCAGGTTCTCCCATCCCTCCACCCCCATCCCTCAGTCCCTCGGTTTGTTTCTGTTTGTCCAAAGTCTCTGTGGTTTCCTTTTTCTCCCTGGATTACCCTGCTTCCCATTTCCGTTCCTTCTCTCACTGTCCTCCAGGTTACCCCTCATGCACCGCAAGTAAGTGAAACCATATGATACTTGACTTTCTCTACTTGGCGTTTTTCACTCAGCATAATCTCTTCCAGTCCAGTCCATGTTGCTACAAAAGTTGGATATTCATCCTTTCTGATGAAGGCATAGTATCCCATTGTCTATGTGTACCACATCTTCTTTATCCATTCATCTGTTGATGAGCACCTTGGCTCTTTCCACAGTTTGGAGATTGTGGCCATTGCTGCGATAAACATTGGGGTGCATATGGCCCTTCTGTTCACTACATCTGTATCTTTAGGGTAAATGCTGAGTAGTGAAATTGCAGAGTAATAGGGTAGCTCTAGTTATAATTTTTAAAGGAATCTCCACATTGTTTTCCAAAGTGGCTGCACCTGCCTTACATTCCCACCAACAGTGGGAATTCCCCTTTCCCTGCAGCCTCTCCAACACTTGTTGTTTGCTGACTTGTTAATTTTGGCCATTCTGACTGGTGTAAGGTGGTATCTCAGTGTGGTTTTGATTTGAATTTCCCTGAACATTTTTTCATGTGTCTGTTAGCCGTTTGTATATCTTCTATGGAGAAGTACCTCTTGCCCATTTTTTGATGTGTTCATCTTCTTTTTGGGTGTTGAGTTTGAGTAATTCTTTATAGATCTTGGATACCAGCCATTTGTCTGTAGTGTCATTTGCAAATATCTTCTCCCATTCTGTGGGTTGCCTCTTTGTTTTGTTGACTGTTTCCTTTGCTGTACAGAAGCTTTTAATTTTGATGAAGTCCTAGAAGTTCATTGTCACTTTTGTCTCCTTTGCCTTTGGAGACCTGTCCTGAAAGAAGTTGCTGTGGACGATGTCAAAGAGGTTACTGCTTATGTTCTTTTCCAGGATTTTGATGGATTCCTGCCTCACATTGAGGTCTTTCATCCATTTCGAGTTTGCCTTTGTGTGTGGTGTAAGAGAATGGTCTAGTTTCATTCATCTATGCATAGCTGTCCAATTTTCCCAGCACCATATATTGAAGAGACTGTATTTTTTTTCCACTGGATATTTTTTCCTGCTTTGTCAAAGATGATTTGCCCATAGATTTGTGGGTCCATATCTGTACTCTCCCTCTGTTCCATTGGTCTATTTCTCTGTTTTTGTGCCAGTACCATGCTGTCTTGGTAATCACAGCTTTATAATAAAGCCTGAAGTCAGGGAATGAGATGCCCCCAGCTTTGCTTTTCTTCTTCAGCAATTCCTAAGCAATTCGGGGTAGTTTTTGGTTCCGTATAAATTTTAAGATTGTTTGTTCCAGCGTTTTGAAGAATGTTGGTGGAATTTTGATCAGAATGGCATTGAAAGTGTAGATTGCTCTGGGCAGTATAGACATTTTGACAATGTTTATTCTTCCGATCCATGAGCATGGAATGCTCTTCCATCTTTTTGTGTCTTCTTCAATTTCTTCCATGAGTATTCTGTAGTTCCTCAAGTACAGATCCTTGACTTTTTTGGTTAGTTTTATTCCAAAGTATCTTATAGTTTTTGGTGCTATAGTAAATAGAATCAATTCTCTGATTCCCTTTTCTATTTTTTTCATTGTTAGTGTATAAGAATGCAACTGATTTCTGTGCATTGATTTTGTATCCTGCCACATTACTGAATTGTTGGATGAGTTCTAGTAGATTGGGGGTAGTGTCTTTTGGGTTTTCCACATAGAGTATCATGTTGTCTGCAAAGAGAGAGAGTTTGACTTCCTCTTTGCCAAGCTGGATACCTTTTATTTCTTTCTGTTGCCTGATTGCTGTTGCTAGGACTTCTAACACTATGTTGGACCGTAGTGGTGAGAGTGGGCATCCTTGCCTTGTTCCTGATCTCAGAGGAAAGGCTGTCAGTTTTTCCCCATTGAGGATGATATTCACTGTGGGTTTTTCGTGGATATATTTTATGGGGTTGAGAAATGTTCCCTCTATCCCTATACTTTGAAGAGTTTTGATCAGGAACATATGTTGTATTTTGTCAAATGCCTTTTCTGCATCAATTGAATGTACCCTGTAGTTCTTCACTCTTCTCCTATTGATTTATTCTATCACATTGATTGTTTTACAAGTGTTGAACCACCCTTGCATCCCTGGGATAAAACCCACAAGGTCATGGAGGATAAACTTTTTAATGTATTGTTGGATCCTGTTAGCAAGGATCTTGCTGACAATCTTGGCATCCATATTCATCAACGATATTGGTCTGAAGTTCTCCTTTTTGATGGGGTCTTTGTCTGGTTTGGGGATTAGAGTGATGCTGGCTTCATAGAAAGGATTTAGAAGTTTTCCATCCGTTTCTCTTTTTTGAAAGAGCTTCAGGAGAATAGCTGTTATTTCTTCTTTGAATGTTTGGTAAAATTCCCCAGGGAATCCCTCTGGTCCTGGACTCTTGTTTTGGGAGAGGTTTTTGATCACTGCTTCAATCTCATTACTAGATATAGGTCTATTCAAATTGTCAATGTCTTCCTGTTTCAGTCTTGGTAGTTTATAGGTTTCTAGGAATGTATCCATCTCTTCTAGGTTGTTAAACATATTGGCATATAATTGTTGATAGTAATTTTTGATGATTGATTCTATTTCCTCAGTGTTAGTGGTGATCTCTCCCCTTTCATTCACTATTTTATTAATTTTTCTCTTCTCCATTTTCTTTGGGTTAGTTTGGCCAATGGTTTATCGATCTTATTGATTCTTTCAAAGAACCAGCTTTAAGTTTCGTTGATGCGTTCTACTGTATCTCTAGTTTATGATTCATTCATCTCTGCTCTAATCCTTATTATTTCCCGCCTTGTGTGGGGGTTGGTTTAATTTTTTGTTGATTTTCCAATTCTTTGAAGTGTAATGAGAGTTGATGTATTCGGAATTTTTCATTTTTTTTTTTTTTTGAGTGAGGCTTGATGGCTATGAATTTCCCCCTTAGGACTGCCTTTGCTGTATCACATAGGTTTTGGATAGATGTATCTTCATTCTCATTGGTTTCCATGAAGTGTTTCAGTTCTTCTTTGATTTCTTTGTTGATCCACATATTCTTGAGCAGGATCATCTTTAGCTTCCAAGTGTTTGATTTTCTCCTGAACTTTTTATGGTGGTTGAGTTCCAGTTTCAAGTCATTGTGGTCAGAGAATATGCAGGGAATAATTTCAATCTTCTGGTATTGGTTGAGCCCTGATTTGTGACCTAGTATGTGGTCTATTCTGGAGATAGTTCCATGTGCACTTGAGAAGAAAGAATTCCGCTGTATAGGGTGGAATGTTCTGAATATATCTATGAGATTCATCTGGTCCAATGTGTCATTCAAGGCTCTTGATTCTTTGTTGATTGTCTTTTTAGATGATCTGTCCATTGTTGAGAGTGTTGTGTTAAGATCTCCTCCAATTAATGTATTTGCATCAATATGATTCTTTATTTTGTTTAAGAGTTGGCTTATGTAGTTGGCTGCTCCTATGTTGGGGGGCATAAATATTTACAATTGTTAGATATTCTTGATGTATAGACCCATAAGAATGATGTAGTGTCCTTCTGTGTCTCTGACTACAGTCTTTAGAATAAAATCCAATTTGTCAAATATTAGAATTGTTACCCTGGCTTTCTTTTGGGGTCCATTGGCATGAAAGATGGTCTTCCATCCCCTCACTTTCAATCTGGAAGTGTCTTTAGATTCAAGATGAGTCTCCTGTAAACAGAATATGGATGGGTCCTGTTGTTTTATCCAGTCTACAACCGTGTGTCTTTTTATTGGGCCATTTAGGCCGTTCACATTGAGAGTGATTATTGATAGATATGTTTGTATTGACATCATGTTGCCTATGGAGTTCATGTTTCTATAGATTACCTCTGTAAATGTCTGTTTTGTGTCGCTCTTGGGTTCGTTTCTCCTCTATAGAACCCCTCCTAGCATTTCTTGTAGTGCTGGCTTGGTGATTGAATAATCTTTAATACCTTGGCGGTCTTGGAAGCTCTTTATTTCTCCTTCCATTTTGAAAGTCAACCTTACTGGATACATTATCCTTGGTTGCATATTTTTGTCATGTAACTTCCTGAATATGTCTTGCCAGCCCTTTCTGGCTTGCCAGGTTTCTGTGGAAAGGTCTGACGTTATTCTGATGGTCCTCCCTCTCTAGGTAAAGAATCACTTTCCCCTAGCTTCCCTTAAGACATATTCTTTGGTTTTATGATTTGAGAATTTTACTATCATGTGTCTGGAGGTTTTTCTGGCTTCATTGATCTTGGGGGGTGTCCTCTCTGCTTCTAGGACATGAACATTTGTTTCATTCCCCAGATTTGGGAAATTTTCATCCATGATTTGTTCAACAATATCTTCTAGGCTTCTCTCTCTCTCAACCCCTTTGGGAATTCCAATAATTCTGATGGTGGAGCGTTTTATGGTATCATTTATTCTCCTTATTCTGTTTTCCTGGGATTTTAGCTGTTTGCTCCAAGACTTCTCTTGCTCCTCCTTCTTAATCTATCTGTCTTCTAAATCACTGTTATGATCTTCAGCTTCACTTACTCTGGATGTTAGCATATTTAAATTAGATTGTGTCTCATCCATAGCCTTTCTAACCTCAGCTTTCACTTCTGTTGCTGTGGGTTCCACTTTGAGACTAATGTTCTTTTCTAAATTAGCCATTGCTTGGATGATTGCTGCCCTGAATTCCATTTCTGTCATATTGTTTATTTTCATTTCCAGTAATTCTGTGACCAGGGTTGTAGTCTCAGGGTTCCTCTTCTGTTGGATGTTCCTCCTCTGAGTCATTTTGGTGAGGAGTGGTTGAGAGGGTGTATGGCTAAATGTATCAGCCACTATCTAGGTGGATTGGTCGCTGGAAGGTTTTGAAGCAACCAGAATTCACCACCAAAAAGGGAAGAGAAAGAAAAAAGAAAACAGAAGAGAGGAAGCAAGAAAAGAAACCTCTGCCAGAGTAGGGCCCGATGATAGGATTTATATGGTACAAAACTGTTACAGGGTAAAGAAAAGGGCTATCAAGGGTAAATGAAGAGATCAAAAAGTGAAGCTCAACCTATATGACCCCCAGACCAGTATTTATATAATACTAAAGCAAGGACAATTACACAGAAACACTGACAGACTAGAGTGGGAAAGTGAGTGCAGACACTCCTTGTGGGCAAGGAATGCATTTCAGACGTTCCTGAGTTTGTCTTCTTATTATTGTGGGAGGAGCCCACTTTCTAATGATATAGGGAGATTATAACTGGTTGTATATAGATGTAGTATTGAATAGAGATGTGGGATTGACTTGAAGCTTGTAACCACATCTATATGTAAAAGAGAGAATAAAGGAAAGAAGAGAGAAGAAAGGGAAAAACAGAGAAAACAAACAGGGAAACAAGAGGCAACAACAACAGCAGAAAATACAGGAGTGTGTTTGAAAAAATTTCAAGATAAAAATAAATAAATAAATAAAATAATAAAAAAATGTTATGCGTTGTTGTATTGAGTATCACATTGTGATAAAAAAGGGTGTTAAAAATTGAAAGAAGAAAAACTGTTAGAATGTATTTTTGAGTTTAAAATGGAAGCTTTAAAAGTAAAAATAGAGAAAAGTTTAAAAAAAAGCAAATAATGTAGAAAACTGTATCAATAAAGTGTAGGGCTTTTGGTACTTGTAGTCAGTATCCAGATTTTAATAAATTGCCTTTCCCCCCCGATGTTGGGGTTTTACAATTTGAGTGTTGTCCTCTTCAGTTTCTGGCTTGCTTTCTGGGGGCAGGCCCTGCCACGCTGTTTTCCATCTCTTCTACCTGGGCTGCGTCTCCCCGCCCCCTTGCTAGAGGCTGGTCTCAATGGTAACCAGGTTGTCAGGTTACAGTTCTGGCGGCAGAGCTTTGTTCTTTTAAGTCCTTTTTCAGCTGCTGAGGAAGTCAGGTCAGAGTAAGATGTCTGCACCTGGACCTCCTTCCCAGAGAGAGCCTCTACACAGAGAGAGGCTCTTTCTGGCCTCCCGATTGGCAGCCTGTCACAGCCAGGCAGGCGCAGATGCTGGATTGATTTCTGCCCACACCCCCCCTTGTCGCTTCACTCCCACACCTCAAAATCACAACTTCTTTTGGCACAATCTTGTTTGTGCTGGGGGAACTGCGGCTCCTCAGGTCCCGCGCAAGTCTGCAAAATCGCCTTTTCTGGGGGGTCCGCGCCCGGCCCACGGGGTGGAGAGAAGCGGGAGGGAAAAGCAGCGGAGGAAAGGGGAAAAAAGAATGAAAGAAAAAAAGAGAGAGAGAGAAAGCGGCGGAAAAATAGACTCCATGCCTGCCGCTCTCCCTGAGAAACCCCGTGCCGCACAGGGCACTCCTGCTCTCCGTAAAACCCTGATCCTCTGGCTTAAGCAGTGGGGGGATAGACTCCGCACCCTGGCCCATCTGAGTTCCATCGAGCCACGGGGCACTTCCTCTCCCTGCGGATCTCCCTCACCCCACTGCCGTGGCTGAAAAACTGTCTTTGCACCTCACAGGGCACTCTCTGTCCCTGCAGGTCCCCGCTCCCTGCTGCTGTGGTGAAAAAACAGACTCCAGTGCCGCTGGCTCTGTTGTGTTCCCGGTTCTGTTTTGCCTCAAATCAGACCATAATCTGCTGTTATTCCCGAGGCAGAAAACACTTTCGTGCTAAGGTGTTTGCTTTCAATGGTTCAGCTCTGCGGGCTTCCTCCCCCACACCCCTATATCTGGGTGTAAGCCTCCGGTCACTCTCACTTGTTTCTACCTTTTTGCCAATGGTCTTTGTCTCCCGTGGTGATCCAGAAGTGCAAAATATCACATTTCAGACTGATATCATGGGTGCTCACAGTGGTCCTGTAGTGTTTTTTTTGCTGGATTGAGCTCACTTCAGGGAACTCCTCGAAATGAGGTCATCTGGCCTTCCGCCATCTTGAAAAGCCTAATTTGACCATTCTGACTTGTGTAATGTGATATCTCAATGTGGTTTCAATTTTAATTTGCCTGATGATTACTGATGTTGAACATTTTCTTATGTGTCTGTTAGCTATTTGTATGTCTTCCATGGAAACATGTCTGTTCATGTTTCCTGCCCATTTATTGATGCAATCATCTTTTTTTTTTTTTTTTGGTTGTTGAGTGAGGAGTTCTTTATAGATCTTGCTTATCAGCCCTTTGTCTGTAGTGTCATTTGCAAATATCTTCTCTAATTCTGTTGGTTGCCTCTTTGTTTTGTTGACTGTTTTCTTTGCTGTGTAGAAGCTTTTTATTTTGATGAAGTCCCAAAAGATAGTTTTCGTTTTTGTTTCAAAATGGATGGAGAGATAAAGAGCTTCCAGGATCAGCAAGGTCTAAAAGATAATAAGACCATCAAACCAGTACTACAAGAAATATTAATGGGGGTTCTAGAAGAGAGGAAAAAACCCAAGAGTGAAACATAACTGAAATTTACACACACAATCTATAGAAACAAGAATATCACAGGCAACAGGATGGCAATAAAAAAGTATCTTTCAATAATCACTCTTAACATGAATGGCCTAAATGCTCTAATAAAATGGCACAGGGTTGTGGAGTGGATAAAATTACAGGACCCATCCATATGCTGTCCAGAAGAAATATATTTGTACCTAAAGACACTTCCAGACTGAAAAGAAGGGGATGGAGGACAATCCTTCATGCCAATGGACTTCAAAAGAAAGCTGGGGGTAGTGATTCTCATCAGACAAATTAGATTTTAATCTAAAGACTGTAGTCAGAGGTACAGAAGAACACTACATAATTCTTAAATGGTGTATGCACCAAGAAGATCTAACAATTGTAAACATTTATGCCTCCAACATGGGAGCAGCCAATTACATAAGCCAACTATTAAGCAAAATAAAGAGCCATAATAATTCAAATACATTAATTGTAGATCTTAACACACCACTCTCAGCAATGGACAGATCATCTAAACAGAAATTTAACAGAAAAACAAGTGCTTTGGACCAGATGGAGATCATAGATATAGTCAGAACATTCCACCCTAAAACAGCAGAATATTCATTCTTCTTGAGTACCCATGGAACTTTCTCCAGAATAGACCACATACTAGGTCACAAATCAGGGCTCAAACTATAACAAAAAATTGAGATTATTCCCTGCATATTCTTTGACCACAATTCCTTAAAACTGGAACTCAACCACAAAAAAAAAAATTCAGAAGGAATTCAAACAAAACACTTGGAAGCTAAAGACTATGCTGCTCAAGAATCTTTGGATCAACCAGAAAATCAAAGTATAACTTAAATGTTTCATGGAAACCAATGAGAGTGAAGATATATAAAACCAAAATGTATGGGAGATGGCAAAGGCAGTCATAAGGGGAAATACATAGCCATTCAAGCCTCACTCAAAAACATTGGAAAATCCCGAATACGCCAACTCTCATTACACCTTAAAGAACTGCAAGAACAACAAAAAATTAAGCCAAACCCACAAACAAGACAGGAACTATGATTAGAGATGACATCAGCAAATTAGAAACTAGAGATATAGTAGAACACATCAACAAAAGTAGAAGCTGGTTCTTTGAAAGAATTCATAAGATTCATAAACCATTGGCCAAAGTAATTCAAAAGATAAGGGATAATATCCAAGCTAATAAAAGTATGAATGAAAGGGGAGAGATCATGGCTAACACCAAGGAAATGGAGACAATCATCACAATTACGATCAACAGTTATATGCCAATAAGTTAAACAACATAGAAGATATGGATTCATTCCTGGAAACATATAAACTTCCAGGACTGAAACAAAAAGAAATTGACAATCTGAATAGGCCAGTATCTAGTAACGAGATTGAAGCAGTGATCAAAAACTTCACAAAAACAAGAGCCCAGGACCTGACAGGATCCCTGGGGAATTCTACCAAACATTCAAAAAAGAAATAATACCTTTTCTCTGTTTCAAAATGTTTCAAAAAATAGAAACAGAAGAAACACTTCCAGACTCTTTCTATGAAGTCAGTCTAATTTTAATCCCCAAACCAAGGACCCCATCATAAAGAAGAATGTAACACCCATATCCCTGATGAATATGGATGTCAAGATTCTTTTTTTTTTTTAAGATTTTATCTTTTTAACAGAGAGAAATACAGCCAGAGAGGAAACACAAGCAGCGGGAGTGAGAGAGGGAAAAACAGGCTTCCTGCTGTGCAAGGAGCCCAATGTGGGACTCGATCCCAGGTCTCCAGGATCATGACCTGAGCTGAAGGTAGTTGCTTAACCAACTGAGTCACCCAGGCGCCCCATGGATGTCAAGATTCTTAACAAGATCCTTGCTAATAGGATCCAACAGTATATTAAAATATTATCCACCACGACCAGATGGAATTTATCCCTGGAATGCAAGAGTGGTTCAACATTTACAATTCAATCAATGTGATATAACAAATCAATAAGAGAAAATAACTGCATGGTTGTCTCAATTGATGCATAAAAAGGATTTGACAAAATACAGCATCCGTTCCTGATTAAAACTCTTCAAGGTATAGGCATAGAGGGAACATTCCTCAATCTCATAAAATATATCTATGAAAACCACACAGTGAATATCATTCTCAATGGAGAAAGACTGACACCCTTCCCACTGATATCAGGAACAAGACAAAGATGTTCACTTTCACCACTATTGTTCAACATAGTGTTAGAATTCTTAGAAACAGCAATCAGACAACAAAAAGAAATAAAAGATATTCAAATTGGCAAAGAAGAAGTCAAAAATCTCTCTTCACACATGATGTGATACTCTATATTGAAAACCCAAAAGATTCTACACCCTAACAACTAGAACTCATACAACAATTTAGTAATGCGGCAGGATACAAAATCAATGCACAGTATTCAGTTGCATTCTTATACACTAACAATGGAAATATAGAAATGGAAATCATAGAATCAATTACATTTACTATAGCACCCAAAACCATAATATACCTAGGAAAAAACCTAACAAAAGAAGTTAAGGATCTGCCCTCGAGTAACTCCAGAACACTCATGAAAGAAATTGAAGAAGACACAAAAAGATGGAAGGGCATTCCATGGTCATGGATCTGAAGTATAAACATTGTTAAAATGTCTATATTGCCCAGAACAATCTATATTTTCAATGCCATGCTGATGAAAATTCCACCAACATTTTTCAAAGCACTGGAACGAACAATCATAACGTTTAAATGGAACCAAAAAAGACCCTGAATTTTTAAGGAAATGTTGAGAAAGAAAAACAAAGCAGGAGCATCATGTTTCCTGATTTCAAGCTTTACTACCAAGCTGTGATCACCAAGACAGCATGCTACTAGCACAAAAACAGACAAATAGACCAATGGAACAGAGTAGAATGTACAGATATGGGCATGCAACTCTAAGGTCAAATAATCTTTGAGAAAGAAGGAAATAATATCCAGTGGAAAAAAGACAGTCTCTTCATAAATGGTGCTGAGAAAATAGGACAGCTATGTATAGAAGAATGAAACTCAACCACTCCATTACACCACACATATGGATAAACTTGAAATGGATGAAAGAACTCAAGGTGATACAGGAACCTATCAAAATCCTAAAGGAGAACATAGGCAATAAACTCTTTGACATTAACCACAGCAACTTCTTTCAAGTTATGCCTCCAAATCAAAGGAAAAAAAAAGAGAAAATGAACTTTGGGATTTGCCAAAATAAAATTCTTCTGCACAGCAAAGGAAACAGTCAATGAATCAAAGTGGTCACCCATGGTATGGGAGAATATATTTGCAAATACCATTGCAGACAAAGGGCTGATATCCAAGATCTATAAGAACTCCTCAAACTCAACAACCAAAATAAATATTACCACATCAAAAAAAAATTGGCAAGGGACATGAACAGACACTTGTCCATGGAAGACATACAAATGGCTATAGCAGACACATGAAAACATTTTCATCTCCACTAGCTATCAATGAAATTCAAGTCAAAACCACATTGAGATATCACCTTATAGCAGTCAGAATGGTCAAAATTAACAGGACAGGAAACAAGTGTTTGAGAGGCTGTGGAGAAAGGGAAACCCTCTTACACTGTAGTTGGTATTTATATTTATTTATTTGTGTGTGTGTATATATATATATATATATATATATATATATATATATATATATATATATATAAATCTACCCTACACCCTGCAATTGCACTATTGGGTATTTACCCCAAAGACACAGATATAGTGAAAAGAAGGGCCACATGTACCCCAAAGTTCATTGCAGCAATGGCCACAATGGCCAAGCTGTGGAAAGAGCCAAGGTGCCCTTCAGCTGATGAATGAATAAAGAAGATATGGTCCATATATACAATGGAATATTATGCCTCCATCAGAAAGGATTGATGCCCAACTTTTGGAGCAACATGGACTGGATTTTAGGAGATTATGCTGAGTGAAATGAACCAATCAGAGAAAGTCAAGTGTCATACTACTTCACTTACTTGTGGACCATAAGGAGTAATATAGAGGACCGTAGGAGAATGAAAGGAAAATGGAAATGTGGTAAATTGGGAAGGGAGTTGAAACATGAGAGAATTTGGGCTCAGAAACAATCTAAGGGTCTTGGTGTAGAGGGGTTGTGGGGATGGGTGAGTCTGGTGGTTTGTATTGAGGGCACATATTGCATGGAGAACTGGGTGTGTGACATAAACAATGAATCTAGGAACATTAAAAAAATAAAACAACAGTGGAAATGAAAAAAAGAAACGTAAGTTTCTCCATTATCTTATATCTTAACTACTTTGCATGATGTAAGGAATAGTATCTTGCTTATGGAAAATATTTTTTACAAAGTCAAAATACTTAAATATGTGATAACTAGGTGTTATATGCAACTGGAGATAATATATAAAAGATGAATCATTGAACCCTACATCAAATACTAATGATATACTATATGTTGGTGATTTCATTTAAATTGAAAATTAAAAAAAATAAAAATACTAAAAAAATTAAAGTAGCAAAATAAAAAGACACAGCTAATCAATTTGGTTCAGATATGAGATTGTAAATTAAAATCAATTCATTACATGACAATGTAAAGTTTCACAAAAGTCTTTTAATGGTTTTGTTATTAATTAGGTCTCAGGGCAGGTAACCCTACTGGGTAAAAAAAAAAATAATGTGGACATAATTGTTCATACTTCCAATTTCATGTTGACTGTGATGACAACATCAGAACTCATTGTTAATGTAGTTGATTAGCTCTCATTCTAATTAGTCAATTGTAAATATGTTCAAAAATGCAGTCCATTTAAATATACTTTCAATCTGTGCTTTCCAGTGGAGAAAACTCATTCAGCAACACACTGGGAACCAGAACAGTAGTACTGTTTAAACAAGAATTTTTATCCTATTGGACAGAAGGTTCAGCTTTTCAACTTTTCTTCCTATGTGAGAATGTGTTCTTTAGTCTCATTTCTACTGTTAAGTTTCACAGTGTTTTAAATAACTGACTCCATCCTAAAATTTGGGAAACTTGATTTATATTATGTAGGTGAATTTCTTGCAAATCTCTATGCATCTCCTAAAAACTTCCTGATGCTATTCCAACTCTCTTGACATGTTTAAGCAAGTAAATTTACTTCACTTTCTTTCATTCCACTTTCCTTTAGTAAGATAAGGTATTTAATTTTGATTAATTTTAAAATAAGTATTTTATTTTGATTGCATAGTATGTTGATTGCATAGTTGCATAGTATGTATGTGTCCTTATTGAAGAAAAATAGCTAAATCATAATAAATAATATAAATGCTTTCAGAATTTTATTGTCTTAAAGATTACATATTATATTCTTAAATGTTAGTGATCTATATAAATGTTAGTGATTTTATTGTAACCTTGAATACATTGAAGTTGTACATTATTATCATATCACTGTCAGAGAAAAAAATGCAAAGACAATTTTAAGTTCTACCCATCTTGTTCCTTTCATTTATCTATGCTAACAAGATGGAGAAAAGTAGAGGAAGAAACTCTGCCAGTTATTCATACTGAGTCTTTAACCATAAGGGAGACTTTTAACAATGGAAAACAAATTGAGGGTTGCTGAAGGGTGGTGGGTAAAGGGACAAACTAAATGGATGATGGGTATTAAGGAGGGCACTTGTTGGGATAAGTACTGGGTACTGTATGAAAATGAAGAATCACTAAATTCTGCTACTGACACTAATATTACACTATGCATTAACTAGAATTTAAATAAAAACTTGAAACAGTGCAAAAGAATACCAAGAATACAATTTATATTGAACTAAAGCAAATTTCTGAGAATACTTAAATAAATTACTCTATTTCATCCCAAATTTCTCTGGTAATTTTTAACCTATTCCAGCAAAGAAAAATAAGTATGTGAAGTAATATTTGTCTATTTTATAGATACATTTTAGGTTATCACATGAAAAAATACTCTAATCTGTTTTAATGATGATCTTAATACATTTTTCTACATGCATTGAAGAAATTATAGTTTGCAAGATATATTTTACCCCAGGAATAACTTCACAGTCTGTGAATAACAGAACCAACAAAAAGAGTCAAATTCAGAAGGATTGAGAAAATTTTTCAAAAAACAAAAAAAACAAAAACAAAAACAACAAAAAAACATCATGCCTGAGGAATTAACTAATGTGACCCTAATAACAAAATTCTTGCTCATGGGATTCCCTGATGATCAGGTGATACAGAGACTTTATGCTGCATTCTTCTCCCTCATTTACCTGGCAGCACTGATGGGGAACCTCCTCATTATCACTCTCACCACCACTGACCAGCATCTCCAAGCCCCCATGTACTTCTTTCTGAAAAATTTGTCTCTGATTGATATCTGTTACATCTCTGTCACTGTCCCCAAATCCATCATGAACTCTCTGACCAACAGCCATGTCATCTCCTTTGTGGGATGTGCCTCTCAGGTTTTCCTTGTTGTTTCATTTGCTGGAACAGAGTTTGCCCTCCTTCTGGTGATGTGCTATGACCGCTATGCTGCCATCTGCTGCCCTCTGCACTATGAAGTCATCATGAATAGAGGTGCCTGTGTACAGATGGTGACAGCCTCATGGTTCAGTGGGTGTGTCTATGGATCCATTCATGTTGCAGGCACATTTTCTGTCCATTTCTGTGGGTCAAACATACTACATCAATTTTTCTGTGACATTCCATCGTTGCTTACACTTGTTTGTTCTGGGGAGCAAATTTTAGAATATGTGTTTATTATTGTTAGTTTTTGTTTTGTTTTTGTATGTTTTATTTTCATGGTTGCTTCCTATATTTATATTGTGTACACTGTCCTACGAATTCCTTCTCCACGAGGTAGGTTTAAAACCTTCTCCACCTGCATGCCCCATCTCACAGTGGTAACCTTGTTCCTCTCTTCTGTATATATTGCATATTTAGGTTTAAACTCAAAATCTCCATCATCATTGAACCTCTTTATGTCTGCGTTATATTCTCTGTTACCTCCCAGCCTTAATCCTGTCATTTACAGTCTGAGAAATGGAGACATTAAAGTGGCCCTTGGAAAAAATTTTTTGGTAAAAAAATGATACCAAATATATAAATATTCAAGTTATCAATGAACTCTGATACCCACTAATGCGTATCAAATTAATGGTTTATATAATTAAGTTGATAATCACAAAAATAGTTTCAAATACAATTACAAACAATTTCAAATTATTTTGTTGATAAAATTTTTGTTAAGTTATTAGATACCTATTGTATCATTGGTACTGCTACATAAGATGCCATATTTATAGAGCTAAATGGGCCTGGATGTCAATTCAGTGTCTTGCAATTTCCAAATCAATGGAAATGTTCCAACCATTATCTTTGCATCAATAGGTCACTAGTATATCATATTTTTTTTCATTTCAAATACATCCTAATCAACACCGGTCTAATTCTTACTAGAAAATATTTATGATAGTTTTAAATTTTACATGTTTTATTATAATTTGAGATTATGGTTAGTATTTTTTAAGTTACTCTTGCAATTATTATTAAATATGAGTAATTGTTTCTTATTTGCTATTTTTCACTCTTTCTTTCTCTCTCTCTCTCTCTCTCTCTCTCTCTCTCTCTCTCTCTTTTCTTTTGATTTATTTATTTATTTTGAGAGAGACTCAGTGTAGGGAGTGGGGCAGAGAGGGCAAAAGAGCATCCTTAAGAAGATTCTCTCCTGAGTGTGAAGCTTGATGCAGGGCTTGATCTCATTGTTCTGGGAATAAGATATGGGCTAAAATAAAGAGTTAGATGCTGTACTGACAGAGCTACCCCAGTAACCCAATGTTTTCCTTTAATTTGTTTGTACTGGCAAGAATAGTTTGGAAGCTCATTTTATTTTTATTTTTTAAAGATTTTATTTTATTTATTTCACAGAGAGAGAGATCACAAGTAGGCAGAGAGGTAGGCAGAGAGAGAGAGGAGGAAGCAGGCTCCCTGCCAAGCACAGAGCCTGATGCAGTCCTCGATCCCAGGACCCTGAGATCATGACCTGAGCAGAAGGCAGAGGCTTTAACCCACTGAGCCACCCAGGTGCCCTAGAACCTCATTTTAATTGATTTCAAAATATTAATTCCACAATATTGAATTTGTGAATATTCCAATTATAACAATCTTAACAAGATTTTATAGACACAGTGAATTGTTAACAGATGTCATTTGAAATCACATAGTGACATTTTTAAAAGTAATGAGATGAAGATGACTTGTCTATATATATATGTCTAAGTACTTCAAGTGATTTTTCCCATTATTTCCTATATCTCTGAACAGAAATTCTACAAGGTAACTACCATTGATTTTTATACAAATAATTAGAATCAATTAATGTTAAGAAATGGGGTGCCTAGGTGGCTTGGTTGGTTAAGTCACTGCCTTCAGCTCAGGTCATGATCCTGGAGTCCTGGGATCCAGTTCCACATGGGGCTCCCAGCTCCACAGGGGGTCTGCTTCTCCCTCTGACCTTCTCCCCTTTCAAGATCTCTCTCACTCACTCTCTCTCTCTCTTTCAAATAAATAAATAAAATATTTTAAAAAATAAATGCTAATAAATGAATCTTAAGTCAACCAATAATTAGCACTCTAACCATTGAATCTTAACAAGGATGCTACTATGTATTAACTAAAGACATATTTGGGTATTATTTTCACACCATCCAACAATATTTGCAAGTTATATTTTTGATATTTATGTATAATTGTAGAACAATTATCTCAGCCCTGTAATGAATATCTAACTTCTCACATTTGTTGTCTGTTTGTATAAAATATTATTGTTTTTCATTGACTGATGGATGGAAAAGGAAGATTGTAGTTAATGCATGTATTGAAATGCAATTTAGAGAAAAATTTAGAAATATTTGTATATGCAAAAAGTTAGCACAGAAATAGAACTACCGTATGATCCAGAAACTGCACTGCAAGGTAATACCCATAGAATATAAATACTAATTAAAAGGGATACATGTACCCTGATGTTTATAACCACATTATGTACAATAGTCAAATTATGGAAACAGTTGTGTTTCCACAAGTGTCCATTTGCTGATAAATGGAAATAAAGAATATATGAGATACATATATGTATATATAAATAATGGAACCTTGTCATTTTCAAATACGTGGATGGTTGTAGAGAGTACTATGCTAAGTGAAAAAAACAGTCAGAGAAAGGCAAATACCATATTACTTCATTCATATGTGCATTTAAGAATCAAAATAAATCAGCAAAAAGAGAAAAAAAAGTGAGAGAGAGGCAAAACAAAAACAGACTCTTAACTACAGAGAGCAAAGTGAGGGTTACCAGAAAGGAAGGTGAGTGGGGATGGGTTAGGTAGGTGATGGATATTAAGTAGGACACATGTTCTTATGTGCACTAGACATTGTATAGAGGTGTTGAATCACTTTATTGTACACCTGAGACTAGTATTACACTGTATGTTAGTTAACTGAAATTTAAACAGAATTTTAAAATATACATGGCCCCATATGTTTATTGAAGCATAATAGCTTTATAGCTAAGCTGTGGACATAGCTCAAATATCCACTGATAAATGGTAAAGAATATATATATATATATATATACACACACACACAATGGAATAGTCGCATACATAAAAATGAATGTGATCTTGGCTCTCTGCTCATCCCCACTGGACAGACAGCCACATCTTCTGGTGAAGTGCCAGCCGTGTTACTGAGACATGATGGTGAAGTGAATGGATTTGGCTGTATTGGGTGCCTGGTCACCAGCGCTGTTTTAACTCTGGAAAAGTGGCTATTGTCACCATTAATGACCCTTTCATTGAACTCAACTACATGGTCTACATGTTTCAGTATGATTCTGCCTATGGCAAATTTCCTGGCACAGTCAAGGTTGAGAATGGAAAGCTTGTCATCAATGGAATGTCCATCCCCATCTTCCAGGAGTGAGATCCCACCAAGAGCAAAAGGAGTGATGCTGGTGTTGAGTAGGTTGTAGAATTCACCAGAATCTTCACCACCATGGAGAAGGCTGGGGATTAAATGAAGTGCAGGGCCAGAGGGTCATCATCTCTGCTCCTTCTGCTGATATATGGTGTGTGTGAACCATGAGAAGTGTGACAATTCCCTCAAGACTGTCAACAATGTTTCCTGCACCACCAACTGCTTGGATCCTCTGTATCCAGGATACATTTTAATAAAATTCTAATTAAGATTTTATTAGCAGGATCATATAGTAGCTCTATTTTTAATTTTTTAAAAGATTTTATTTATTTGACAGAGAGAAACACAGTCAGAGAGCTAACACAAGCAGGGGGAGCAAGAGAGGGAGAAGCAAGCTTCCTCCTGAGTAGGGAGCCTGATGTGGGACTCAATCCCGGGTCTCCAGGATCATGACCTCAGCTGAAGGCAGTCGCTTAACCAACTGAGCCACTCATATGCCCCTATATTTTTATTTTTTAAGGAATATCCACACTCTTTCCCAAAGTGGTTGCAGGAACTTGCATTCCCACCAACAGGATAAGGACATCCACCAAGGACATTCAGGCCAAGGACATCCATGACAACTTTGGCATCATAGAGGGACTCAGGACCACCATACATGCCATCACTGCCACCCAGAAGACCGTGGATGACCCCACTGGGAAGCTGTGGCAAGATGGGAGAGGGACTGACTAGAAAATCATCCCGGCTTCCACTACTGTGGCCAAGGTGGTAGTAAAAGTCATCCCTGAACTGAGCAGGAAGCTCACTGGCATGGCCATCCCTGTCAGCGCCCCCAAAGTGTTCATTGTGGATCTGATCTGCCACATGGAGAAAGCTGCCAAATACGATGACATCAAGAAGGTAGTGAAGCAGGCATCAGAGGGCCCCATCGAGGGCATTCTGGGGTACACTGAGAACCAGGTTGTTTCCTGTGACTTTACAGTGACACCGACTCTTCCACCTTCAATACCAAAGCTGGCAATGCTCTCAGTGACCACTTTGTCAAGCCTATTTCCTGGTATGACAATGAATTTGACTACAGTAACTGGGTGGAAGACCTTATGGTCCACATGGACCTCAAGGAGTAAAATACCCCTGGACCACTAGCTCCAGCAAGAGCAAGAGGAAGAGATACATCCTCAGCTGCTGGGGGGTCCCTGCCCAACTTAACCCCCAAACACTGAGAATCTCCTAACCTCTGCTGTTTCCATCCCAAACCTCCTGAAGAAGAGGAGGGGCTTGAGGAGCCCTACATTGTCATGTATCATCAATAAAAAATACTATATTCAGCCAAAAAAAAAAAAAAAGAATGTGATCTTGCCATTTATTCAAGATGAGTGAACCTAGAGTATATGATGCTAAGTGAAATAAATCAAAGATAAATACCATACAAATTCACATATATGTAATCTAAAAAAAAATCAATTGAATAACCAAACAAAAAGCAGAATCAGACCTATACATACAAAGAGCAAACTGATGTTTCCAGAGGGGTTTTGGTGGGGAGATGGAAAACAAAACAAAACAAAACAAAACAAAACAAAACAAAACAAAACAAACCACAATTGGTAAAGAGGATTGGGAGATATAGGCTTCCAGTTAGGGAATAAATAAATTGTGGGAGTAAAATGTACAGCATAGAGCGTGTAATCAGTGGTATCATAATTATGTTGTATGGAGACAGAGGATATCTACACTTGGGGGGAATAATGTATAATATTAGTTCGATGTTAGCATAATGTTAATGTTATAGACTTGTCAAACAGTGGTCCACAATGATACAAGATGAACTTCGCTTATGTTGACTCTGTGCTAAAGGTCAGGTCATAATAGTAATTTCTTCTGAATGTGTGTGTATTCTTATTAAAGGAAATATATGAATAAATAAAAATTGCAAAAGAGGATGCTCATTCTTTTGATCATGGAGGACAGTAGGAAAAGGAAAGGAAATGGGAAGTAGGGTAATTAAGGGAGAGAAACAAAACATGAGAGATTTTCGACACAGAAACACACTGAGGGACTTGGAGAGAGGGGTTGGGAGGATGGGAGAGCCTGGTGGTAGGTACTGAGGGCACCTATGCATGGAGCACTGGGTGTGCAGCATGGGCAATGAAACTTGGAACACTGAAAAAATAAAATAAATTTAAAGAAAAAAAAACATTATTACAAAGACCTGTAGTATAATTATAAAAATATGTACAATTTAGTAAGGAATATAATGGAATTGCTATCTCGTTACTTCATAGTAAAAATAGATACTTTTCAAATATTTCCATTTATTCTATGTTAAAGCATTTAATAAAATTATAATTAAGATTTTATTAGCAAGATCATATAGTAGCTATATTTTTAATTTTTTTCAGTAATCTCCACACTCTTTTTCAAAGTGGTTGCAGAAACTTGCATTCCCACCAACAGTATAAGAGAGTTCCCCTTTCTCCACAGCCTCTCTAACACTTGTCTCCTTTCCTGTTAATTTTGTCCACTCTAACTGGTGTAAAGTGGTATCTCAATGTGGTTTTGATTTGAATTTCCCTGATGGCTAATGATGATGAACATCTTTTCATGTGTCTGCTAGCCATTTGCATGTCATCTATGGAGATGTGTCTGTTCATGTCCTCTGCCCATTTTTTGATGCCATTATCTTTTTCTTAGTTGTTGAGTTTGAGGAGTTCTTTATAGATCTTGAATATCAGCCCTTTTTAGTGTCATTTGTGAATATCTTCTCCCACTCCATGGGTTGCTTCCTCGCTTTGTTGACTGTTTCCTTTGCTGTTCAGAAGCTTTTTATATTGATGAAGTCCCAAAAGTTCATTTTTGCTTTTGTTTACCTTGCCTTTGAAGACATGTCTTGAAAGAAGTTGCTGTGGCTGATTTCAAAGAGATTACTGCCTATGTTCTCCTCTAGGGTTTTGATAGATCCCTGCCTCACATTGACGTCTTTCATCCACTTCAAGTTTCTCTTTGTGGATGGTGTAAGAGAAGGGTTGAGTTTCATTCTTCTATAAGTAGCTGTCCAATTTTCCCAGAACCAGTTAATGAAGAGACTGTCTTTTTCCACCAACATTTTTTCCTGCTTTTTCAAAGTTTATTTGACCATAATTGAGGGTCCATACCTGGGCTCTCTACTCTGTTATGTTGGTCCATGTGGATTACTGGGGATTTACCCCAAAGATATAGAAGTGGTGAAAAGAAGGGCCATATGTACCCCAATGTTCATTGCAGCAATGACTACAATATCCAAACTGTGTAAAGAGTCAAGGTGCCCTTCAACAGAGGAATGGATAAAGAAGATATGGTCCATATATACAATGGAATACTACACCTTCTTCAGAAAGGATGAATATCCAACTTTTGTAGCAATATGGACTGGATTGGAAGACATTATGCTGAGTGAAATAAACCAAGTAGAGAAAGTCAAGTATCACATGGTTTCACTTACTTGTGGTGCATAAGGGGTAATATAGAGGACATTAGGAGAAGGAAATAAATGGGAGGTAGAGTAATTCAGGGAGATAAACAAAACATGAGACTTTGGACACAGAAACAAACTGAGGGACTTGGAGGGAAGGGGGTAGGGGTATAGGAGTGCCTGGTGGTGGGTACTGAGGGCACATATTGCATGGAGCACTGGGTGTGGGGCATAAACAATGAATTTTAGAACACTGACAAAATAAATTTAAAGTTAAAAACTTTTGTAGTTGGGGCGCCTGGGTGGCTCAGTTGGTTAAGCGACTGCCCTCGGTTCAGGTCATGATCCCGGAGACCCGGGATCGAGTCCCACATCGGGCTCCCTGCTCGGCGGGGGGCCTGCTTCTCCCTCTCTCACTCCCCCTGCTTGTGTACCCTCTCTGGCTGTGTTTCTCTCTGTCAAATAAATAAAATCTTTATTAAAAAAAAAAACTTTTATAGCAACATGGACAGGACTGGAGAAGATTGTTCTGAGTGAAATAAGCAAAACAGAGAGAGTCAAGTATCATATGCTTTCATTTACTTGAGCATAAGGAGTAACATGGAGGGCAGTGGGATAAGAGAAGGAAATGTGAACTAGGGTAAATCTGAGAAGGAGATGAAAGATGAGATACTTTGGACTCAGAGAAACAAACTAAGGATTTTGGAAAGGAGGGAATGGGGGGATAGGTGAGCTTTGTGGTGGGTGTTGTGGGCACAAATTTCATGGAGCACTGAGTGTGGGGCATAAACATTGAATCTTGGAACCCCTAAAAAATAAAATAAATTATTATTAAAAAAAGATTTTATTAGCCACTCCATGTGGTCTTAATATTGCTTATAAACAGTATCTGAATTTGAAAATGAGATACTCAAGTGAATAATCACAATTATAAAAATGATCTTTAATTGTATTACAATTAAGAATCAAATTGACATAGATTTCAAATCAGTATTAAATATTTATTTGATAAATTATGCAGAATGATTCAATTAATGTATTCCAACCATGCAAAGAATTAATATCCCTCTAAGGAATAGTTTTAAAAATGAAACAAAATTAAATTTAATAGATATTGAGAACATAGGGATATTGGTATGAATGTCTTATTTTTCATGGTGTCTTTGCCTGGTTTGGGGATCAAGAGAACGCAGCATACTTAATACTTATCTGTAATATTGAGAGTAAAATGATGCAAAAGACCAAATAGGAAAATATTATATATTTTATTATATTAAGATGAGTATTTAGTTATCTTCCAAACAACATCATATTGCTTTAATGCTGTTTTTTAAAGATTTTTATTTTATTTTATTTATTTGACAGAGAGAGAGATCACAAGTAGGCAGAGAGGCAAGCAGAGAGAGAGGAGGAAACAGGCTCCCTGCTGAGTAGAGAGCTGGATGTGGGGCTGGATCCCAGCACCCTGAGATCATGACCTGAACCAAAGGCAGAGGTTTAAACCTCTGAGCCACCCAGGCACAGTTTAATGGTGTTTTATACAGAATTCTAAAACATATATGCACATCTATTGTCAGATATTTGCCATCTTTGATGTCATATGTTTTCAAATCTCAGTAAATTGTAATTTACTTAAATAAATTTTAAGTAATTTAAAGATCCTATACCTGCAAGGAAATAAATCTCCTAACAGCCACATATTTCATAAGAAGATCCTGGACCACAGATGGGAACTCATCCTGGCTGAAATTTTGAGTTCACCTTGGCAAAAACTGAAGTGTAAGACCCAACTAAGTTATGGGCATACTGTTAATGCATGGAAAATATTTGCTTACTATTTTAGCCATTAGTTTATAGCAATTTGTTGGGTTTTAATACATATATACAGTATATAATCTCTGATTTCTGTTTAATTAAAAGTTGTATCACCTAAGCTTACTATGTCTTAATATTTATGCCATTTTTTTAGGGAGGTCATACTTACTTTTTTACTTTGATAATCTCATTTACTAATATTTTTGTAATGTTCTCTCTCTTGTGGTCTCATATTTATAATAACATAACATAACAAACAGTAAATAAATGGCCTAGGTGTCAAATTGATTTTTTTTCCATCATAGTGGTAACACATGATTATTCTTTTTTCTTTTCTCCTTCCTTCCTTCCTTCCTTCCTTCCTTCCTTCCTTCCTTCCTTCCTTCCATCCTTATTTTTCTTTCTTTCTTTTTTACTATGTTAAGTTAGCCAACATATAGTACAACATTGGTTTTTGATGTAGTGTTCCACAATACATTAGTTGTGTATAACACCAAGTTGTCATCATAAAACTTTGGAAAATTTCATCAATATCAAAATCAGAGCAACATATTATTCTATATATAGGAATCAAGATAGCACAACAATGCAATATCTTAAAAATAGAATAAGAATTTTTATGTGTTGCTTTCATTTTTAATCTTGACTAGTTTTGCTAAAATTGTATTATGCCCTTTACTGTTTTCAAGATATTGGCTTTTTATTTATTTATTTTTATGTTATTGCATATAAGACCTAGTGCTCACTGGCTTTTTAAATTTTCTCTCTTTTTTTAAGATTTTATTTATTTGACAGAGAGAAACACAGCCAGAGAGGGAACACAAGCAGGGAGAGTGAGAGATGGGGAAGCAGGCTTCCCATCGAGCAGGGAGCCCGATGTGGGACTCGATCCTGGACCCGGGATCATGACCTGAGCTGAAGGCAGTCACTTAACCAACTGAGCCACCCAGGCACCCCTAAATTTTCTTTATGTTATTTCTGTTTTCCCAGTTACTTCTTTACCATTCTTATGTTTGTCATTGTTATTCTGAAACTAAAAGTTTGTTTTATTGTTGAGATGAAGGTTGATAATAGTCAACCTTTGGTATTGATAAACTTTTATATATATATTTTTTAAAGATTTTATTTATTTGACAGAGAGAAACACAGCCAGAGAGGGAACACAAGCAGGGGGAGTGAGAGAGGGAGAAGCAGGCTTCCAGCGGAGCAGGAAGCCCCACGTGGGACTCGATCCCAGGTCTCCGGAATCATGACCTGAGCCAAAGGCAGTCGCTTAACCAACTGAGCCACCCAGGCACCCATAAACTTATATTTTTTAAAGATTTATTTATTTGAGGAGAGAATTGGGTGGAGGTGCAGGGACAGGGAGAAGCAGACTTGCACGAAGCAGAGAGCCCAAAAAGAGGCTCAATTCCAGGACCTTGCGATGATGACCCAAGCCAAAGGTAGATGCTCAACCCATTAAGATTCCCAGGTACCCCTGGTATTACTACAATTTTAAAGCAATGATTATATCAACCCTATAGTAGTTATATATATATGAGCGATTCATATCAGTCGATTCAAATGTTATAATTGTTATTATGATGTATTCTTGACTTTTAGTTCTAAGGAAAATATATTTGATTTATATATAGAAAGAATTATGATAGAATAATAGATAAGTGATATGTAGATAGATAATACATGAAGATGAATTTTAACTCAAGTGAGTTACACAGCACACTGCAAAAATTATAATTTTTTTAGAAAACATTTTATTTATTTATTTATTTATTTATTTATTATTTATTTGTTTAAGAGAGAGAGAGAGAGAGAGAGAGAGAGAGAGGACTTAAACAGTAGGAAGGAAGGAGTATGTAAAGAGAGATCTCAAGCAGACTCAGTGCTGAGAGCAGAGCCCAAGGTGAGACCAAATCTCATTATCCTGAGATCATGACCTGAATTGAAATCAAGAGTTGATCCACCCAGGTGCTCCTTAGTTCTTAAATTTTGACATTACTTTTATCATCTATGTATTTTCTGAATAGTTTTTTATTACAGATCATTTTATGTTTTCATTTTTTCAAGCATCTTTATAATTGATTTGTCAATCATTTTTGTGATGACAGAGTTTAATGGTTTGTCACATAACTCTAGCATTCCCATCATTTTATTGTTGGCATTTCTTTATTGTCTTTTCTCAGTTTGGGGACTTTCATTGTTTTTGGTGTTATGAGTGAGTTGTTCATCCAAAATTAGACATTTGAATTGTAATAGTATAAGATGCATATATTTTACGTAAATATTGTGTTTTAACAGAATCCTCTGATATTGGTCTGTTTGGTAAAATGGCAGTTCTCGGGGCTCCTGGGTGGCTCAGTTGGTTAAGCCACTGCCTTCAGCTCAGATCATGCTCCTGGAGTCCTGGGATCAAGGCCCACATTGGGCTCTCAGCTCCATGGGAAGACTGCTTCTCCCTCTTACCTTCTCCTCTCTCATGCTCTGTCATTCTCTCTCTCTCAAATAAATAAATAAAATCTTTAAAAAATAAAAATAAAATGGCAGTGCTATCTTGTTCTTGATAGTTGAAAGTAGAAACCCTCAATCTCTGTTTGATTTCTATTAACAGCTGAGTGAGGGTGGAAGGTGATGTTTATTAATACTGGGAAGTTTCAGGCAGTATATCTAGCTATATATTATATACTATATACATTATATATATATACATACATACATACATATATACATACTATCTATATCTATATCTATATCTATATCATCTATATCTATATCTATATCATCTATATCTATATAATCTATTTATCTGTATAACTTGATATTACCTAATTGAAATGTTATTGTGAGGTAGAATGGACTGAGTATACCATTCAGTGTATTCAAAGTACTGCCTGGCAATATATTTTCATTTGACAGATGTAACTATGTACATAAGTGATAAATTTAGTTTAGAAATAAAATTTTCTTAGGATTCATGACATTCAATAAATTATTTTCTTTTTACATAGAAAGAACTAGGACCAGAGAGTGAAAATAAATGTAGTAAGTTAAACACAGTGATTATAATACTTGTTGAAAAAATGGCATATTTGTGTCTGTTTCAATTATACAATCCCATCTTTATGTTTCCCCTCAATTTATATCAAATGCATTCAGTTATTATCCGTTTTAATAGCGTCACAATTAGGGCATCAGAGAAATCATCAGAGAAATTATTATATCTGTGTCATGAGAGTTCAAGTTTAAAAACTATTTTAAATAAAAACAAATTCCAATTGTGGAGGAAACATTATACAGCACTATGAAAATAGATGATTAAAAAACCTAATTAACCACATTTCTTTGCATTATCAAAAATATATACAAGCTTAATATTTAACATATTATACAGTTTAGCACATATAAATCCATTCCCTCTTGATTAAAATTTAATGTTTAATGAAGCACATTGAACTGTATCTGTTGTATTTCCTCCTTGCAGAGGCCTGGTAGTGTATTTCCAATTACCTAAGAAAAGACAAGAGCAAAAAAGCAAGAGTGCAAAGTGTCAGATATTCATGCCAGGGCTACATACCACTGATTACCCTCAATTAATATGTTTTCATACAGAAATACACTCATAGTCCTAAAGGGAATCTTGCTTCTCTGTAGGTCCATAGATTTCCCGAAGGATGATACACAACAAATTGTAAAGTATTTTATGTTCTTTGAAAATATAAGAGGAAGACTTCAAACAGGAAGATCATCATTAATTTCTCCCTCATACTATGGATAGCAGAAGAGTTATCAAGAAAAAGAAGACATTGGGAATCAATAGAAACCGAGAATTTTGAATCATAGCAGGTAAGCACAAACCACAGGGATTCATAAAATTGTAGAAACATAAATGGGAAAAAATGATCCCTGGGCTACATATGACCAGAAAGGTACAGAAATTCTTGTTATGAAACAGTGGATTTCAAAAAGCAGCTAATGCATGCAAATAGATCATTTATGTATATGCATATATTTGTATATATGCATTTACTTTGAAGTACACACTTTAATCACTTCAAGATTTTCTCCCCTCAAAATGATCTGAATTAGACAGGAAGC
Source organism: Spilogale gracilis (assembly GCA_004023965.1). Classification (NCBI taxonomy): domain Eukaryota; kingdom Metazoa; phylum Chordata; class Mammalia; order Carnivora; family Mephitidae; genus Spilogale; species Spilogale gracilis. The sequence goes on along the minus strand of PITA01009138.1, from coordinate 8,112 downwards.
CACTGTAGTCATGGTCTTTCTCTACACCACAATACCTATAAAGTGTGATATCCAGTCTCTGTAAAAGTGGTTATCCCAATGGACATCATTGAGAAGCAGAGGTATGTATTATTTTCTTAACCTGGGCATGAAACTAAGTTTACATCATATTTTATAATAACACAAAGTAAATCTCTTTAATTATCCTCACCAGAAATCACAGATCTAAAAAAAGACACTGATGGTTCAATTATATAGAGAGTAAAACATGATAATTTAAAACAAAACTACATAGCAAAGAGAGACATCTATTTCATAAAATTTTTAAAACTTAATACGTCTGTATTATCTTGTGCAATGTGGTCATAACACCAGTACTTAATGGTATGTTGATGTAGGATTAAAATATAATACTCAAAGTAACAAGATAGTGCCAGGAACACCCTTGAATTTGATCATTATTATTATGTACTATAAGCAATAAAACAAGTTCAGAGATGAAAGTTTCACTGGAAACAAATTCAATCATTCCATTTTGTGGTGGAAAGGTCTAGGACCAGAGAGAAAAAAAATGTCCTGATTTTAAAATAAGTTAATTACTGTGCTTGTCATAAAAATGTCTTAATTGGTCTTGTGTCAATTACACCATCCTGACTTCAAGCTCCTTTAACTTTTGTCTATTGCATTTCATTTTAGTCATTGCAATATGGTTGACAAACAGGACATTGAAAGGGCATTAGAAAAAATATGTATTTTCTACATCACAAAAATCCAGATTCTAAATGTGTCCTCTCAGAAGATAGTTGCAGGATATAATCTTTAAAAAAATGTGCAAAGTTATGACTTCTAGGGGAATTCCAAAAAAATAATTCTAAATGATGCTATATTTCTTCAGATTTTGGAAAAACTACCTAACCTCTTACTCAAGTGTGTAGTCTGACTGGATACAATTAACATTAAGATTATATTATATTGACACTAACATTATAGTGAGACTCTTCAGGTTACACCATTTCCTTAATTGCCAAACACCAGAGCAGACATTTGACTCCCTCAATCTCAAATTTTATCAGCTTCAAGAAAATCATCCATTAGAGATATCAGTTTAAAGTGGTCTTTACATCAAAATCTACATTTATGCTATATGCAGTCATAATATATTTATGATATGTCTTAATAAAATAAAATAAATTAAAATGCAGTAATCCTTACATGAGGAGATACACTACTAAATGCATTTATAGCCTTCTTGATTTGAAATAGAAGTCAATTTTATGACATTCATATTGATGCCACATTTGTGTGAGTCTTCTAAAGGTGTTACTATCTTATCTCGAATGGTTGCTTACTCCTTGTTTTCCAAGAATCTGAAAATGCTTGACATATTGGATAGAAATAAACTGATATAGTAACAAATATATATTTTGTAGAAAATGACAAATGGTCTATAGCTAAATTTCTTGTGCATTAATAAAAAATTGATGCTTTCCCAATTTAATTATTCTGTATAGCTTTTATAAAATATTTCCCACATTTTATTTTTCAAAGATACTGTAACTTATCATTGAAAGAAACATTTCTGCCAGTGATGTTATTCCTCATTTCTCTGTTTATATTCATCATTTTCATTTTAGTCTCAACCACTTTTCTCTAAAGTTTGCTTCTATACTGACCTTAAAAACATTAGCTATTTAATCTGGGAATGAAAGCATGTACAAGATTGTGTGTGCATACATGAACACATGTGGGTGAGTAGATACATGAGCAGTCAGAGGGTAGGAAAGGTGGACCTTTCCCCCATATTCCATATTCTTCTTCCTCTTTTCATCTATAACTACTATTACTTTTTTGCAATAATGATAGAAGTCCATATTTATTAATTTTTGTCCAAATTTTGGATCTTCTTTCTATCATAATTTTGATTTTTATTCTTTAGTGCAATGTATTTGATCATATAATTAAATGAAAAAAATACTTCTTGTTGATAAAGATAATGTGTTTTAAAACACGCTCTCTTACAAAAATATTCAGTGTTTACCTTCTATTATTTGAAATTATTTGAAACTTTATTCTATGCCCTAAACATTTTGCTTAGAATATTGAACTAATAATTCAGGATATATTTTATAAAAATGCATGTTTCATCATTAATATACCAAGATCAAATAAATGAAAGACTGTTTCCTCTTCTTTCTTCCTATTCTTACAAATCTGCTCACCTAACATACATCAAATCCAGACACATACTGGGAGTGTGATAGTGAAGAGGTCATTGTTGGGGATGGTGTGATCCACCCCTCCCACCATGCCACAAGCCACCAAAAAACTTTGTACCCATAAATGTGGATGAAAGTCCCTCCAGGCTTTCCCCACCAAAAATCTGGAAAGACACGTACCCTGTGGGCTGGGGCAATATTTCCTTTGTGTCCCTGGGACGTGCATCTGGGCAAGCGCTCATTCAAGGCATGGAGAGCAATGATCCTCCCTCAAAGTAAAAGAGCTCTGCAAAGTTGCAATCACTGACACCAAAAAATATTTGTTTCCATTGTTCCTTGTCTGTTTAACTACCATAAATTCTTTGACACTATTTCTTCTTACTTTACTTACTCAAGTAAATACTTTTGTTTCTACTTACCATCATTAAAGACAATTTAATCTTAGATATCCTGCAGCTCTATAGAGGGGATTATCAGGGCTTTTAAATGGTTAAATAAAGGGCTTAATATAAAAAGTAAAACTATACTAACAAGAACATTGCCACACACACTAAAGATCCATAATAAAGAGTTCTGTACCCAGTCATGGGAAAACAGGCTTGAGCAAATGCTTTTACCTTTGCAAAAAAAAAGTTATTTTTCTCCTGATGCCAGACAGACTAACATTTGGTTATTGTATTAATTATGGAGCTAAAACTTTGTATTTAACTCATCTAAGCCTTTCAATTGCTTTCTTGTTTGTAAAACCTGCTTAAAAAACACCATATCATTAGTCTGCCCTTTATCATCTAAGCACCAAATGTAGAAACTGTAAAAAACATTACTGAGCAACATATCCTTGGTTTGGCTTAGGCAGTTAACTCTAAACTGTAGATAGGTGCACCTGCAAAAAAAATGTTTCACTGATCAAAGCACTATGTTTCTCTAACAAGGACACTGTGTAATCAAAAATCACTTTCTTAAATTTTAACGTAACTGCATCCCCAACCTCCTCTTGCCTTGGAGTAATAAAAAAACTGGGACCCTTGACAATCAAGAGAGACAAAAACAGTAGATAGACAAAAACAGTAGATAGACAAAAACAATAGAAAGACAAAAACAGTAGATAGACAAAAACAGTAGATAGACAAACATAATAAAGAGCCAAAAACAAAAGCAAAGACAAAGACAAAAACAAAAAGAAAGACAAAAGCAGAGACAATGCCTGAGAGCCTAAGAGTCAGAGAGTCTAAGAGCCAGAGAGTCTAAGAGCCTAAAAGCCTGAGAGTCATAGAGCCTGCAAAGAGAGAACCTGCAAAGCGAAAGCCAGAGCCAGGGCCAGAGCTAAAGCCAATGCCAGAGCCAGTGCCAGAGCCTGCTTCATAGGTCTCTCCTGACTGACCTCAGGTCTGTCAGCTTGCATCAAATCTCCGTGTCCGTGTCATTATTTTTTGCCTGCCAGACATCCCTTGGTTCGGGACCCACATCTCTGCTGAGGCTGGTCCCCAACAGGTCATAAACCCAAACATTTATGTCAGGGGAGTAAAAAAATGAGAATGTCTTATAAACATTATAAACACATAATAAATAAATTCTTACATAAAAAGGATTCATGGAAAGAATAAATACTTTACAGATATCTGATGTGTGTCTTTACTCCCCTTTTTCCCTTTTAGAGTGGAAATCATGACCAACCACTCGGCAGGGATAGAATTCTTCCTCATGGCATTCTCTGACACCAGAGAGCTCCAAGTTTTACATGGCTTTCTGTTTTTGCTTATTTACTTGGTGTGTCTTATTGGGAATCTTCTCATTATTGTCCTGATTACTCTGGATCAGTGTCTTCACACCCCCATGTATTTCTTCCTGAAGAACTCATCACTTTTTGATGCCTGCCTCATTTCCATCATACTTCCAAAGTTTATCCTGAACTCTTTATCCCACAGAAACACCATTTCATTCCCAGGATGAATATTACAGGTGTTGTTGGTCATCGACTTTGCTGGGTCTGAGCTTTTAATCCTAACTGCCATGTCTTATGACCGCTATGTGGCAATTTGTCACCCACTGTGCTATGATGTCATCATGAAAAAGAGAGTCTGTGTGAAGATGACAGCTGCTTCTTGGTTTCTTGGGAGTAACTTTGGGATCTTATACTCAGTTAGTACTTTCTCTTTACCTTTCTGTGGCTCCAGAAATGTTCCTCAGTTTTTCTGTGATGTTCCCTCCCTACTGAAGATCTCTTGCTCAAAGTCTCATATCACCATAAATATTAGTGAGGCAACTGGGGTCATATATGCATTTTTATGTTTAGTGTCCATTGGATTTTCATATATTTACATTTTAAATACAGTGTTCAGAATGCCATCATTACAAGTGTGGTAAAAAGCTTTTTCCACTTGTATGCCCCATATTACAGTTGTAACAACATTTATTGTGACAGGCACCATTGCCTATCTAAAGCCAGTCCCTGATTCTCCACATCTTATGGATTTTTTGGTGTCTGTGTTTTATTCTGTGTTGCCTCCTTCCTTGAACCCCATAATATACAGCCTAAGGAACAAGGAAATCAAGGCAGCTGTGAAGAAGTTTCTACAGAAGCTGTCAGTATACATTCTATAGAGAAAAATATAGAACTAGAATATTTTTAAAATATTTTATTTATTTATTTGATATATATAGAGAGATCACAAGTAGGCAGAGAGGCAGGCAGAGAGAGAGGAGGAAGCAGGCTCCCTGCTGATCAGAGAGCCCGAAGTGGGCCTGGATCCCAGGACCCTGAGATCATGGCCAGAGCCAAAGGCAGAGGCTTTAACCCACTGAGCCACCCAGGCTCCCTAGAACTAGAGTCTATAAAGCTAAATCCCATATATATATAATATATATATATATTCTATATATATTATATAGAATATTGCTGTCTACCCTAGATTGTGTGTATGTGTGTATGAAAAGTGCTTTATTTAAAAGTGCTAGTATAGGGGCGCCTGGGTTGCTCAGTGGTTAAGCCTCTGCTCTTAGCTCAGGTCATGATCCTGGAGCCCAGGAATTGAGCCCAGCATGGGGTTGCCTCCTCAGCAGGAAGCCTGCTTCTCCCTCTCTTACTCCCCCTAAATAAATAAAATAAAAGTGGTAGGATAAATGTGACATGTTCATACTTATTAAGCACTCATTATCTCAGCACCACCAAGAATAGCATATCAATTACATAGCATCTGTGCATGTAAATTAAATTTCATAAACACTATGACAGTTTTTCAAATGGCTTACTGAAGATGTCTATGTACTATTTTTTTTGACTATGTAAACACATTACTTTACATGACATAAAGGAACTCAGGAGGTGTAACTCAATTAAGAAGCAGGAGATGAGGTGATTGTCCCAGACTATCCAAGGGTCTTAAACCTAATCATGAAAGTGGAATATTTCTAACTTTGTTAGAGGGAGATGAGTCTATGGAAGTGTGGTCTTCCATTACTGACTTTGTAGATTGAAGGAGGTAATGAGCCAATATATATAGACAGAGGCAGTCTCTGGAGACTAGAAAAGGTAGGAACAGAAAGTTCACTGGAGACCCAAGAAAAGAATGCAGTCATACCAACCAAAACCTCATTTTAGTCCTATGTGATTGGAGTTGGATTTCTAAATTACAGCACTTTAAAACATAACATGTTATTAAACCAAAGGATTTGTGAAAATTTGCTACAGCAGCAACAGAAATGTAACAAAAGCACTAAATGCTTGTCTTCTTAAATATCTATTAAATGAGAAATTCTTTAGAATATGAATGCAGACTCTGAAACTGAAACTAGCGAAGGGTAAAAAATAATAAAAAGAGCAGACAAATATCAAAATGTTTGTAACTTTATAAAATAATTTAGATTATATTCTTTTTTTATCCACTAGATTTTATCCACTCCCATTTTTATTTTATATGAAAAATATATATCCATTACAAACAAATAAATAAAAATAAATAAATAAATAAATAAATAAATGATAAGATATTTTAATATTTTGTTTTAGTATTAGGGGATTGGAATTTTAATATCTCATTCAAATTAGACAATTTTTACTACTTTTCAAATTAGTTTACAACATTTAATTTCTTATGTTTCTTCCACTAGTAAATTGTTAAATTCCTGTGTGGTATTTGTTTTGGAGACTCAATATATAAAGATTATCTACTGCCAACTATAAAATTACCTGTAGAGCAAGGGCAGGAGCCCAGTTTGTTGGGAAAAGTTGGAAGAGTATGGTGGGATGTGCTGCACCATGAGTGCCAAGGACAAGGTGATGGTCCAGAACTCCAAGATAATCAAGAAGAACTTGAAGAAAGACAGCAAGAAGGTCACTGGACACAATATTGTTGCTTTTGGGTGTTGAGGAATAAGTGAAGAGCACCACTGTCGAGCAGATTAGTATCATCCATGAATATGGCTACTCAGAGGAAGAATGTAGCAGTACCATGCAGTAATCTACCAGAACACCATCCATTGTCATTACTATGGGTGATCTACAGATTAATTTTGCCAACCTCTCTTGCACAGATGAGGCTAGAAGCCAATAAGTATGATAAGGCAGGCAGCTACATCTAGAATAAGTCTGAGGGTCTGAACAAGTGCAAGGGTACCACAGTGTTCTATACACACTCCCTGCATTACCAACACCAAGAACATGCAGTTGGTGATTGATGCTTTCACCAACTTCATCATTGACAACAACCTTAAAGACTGCAACCTCTTCTGGTCCTTCATCTTCACAGGATTCACCACCAACTCTCTTTCCCGAAGCCCCAGAGGAAAATGGGGACAAGAAGACCAAACTCTCCAACTTCCCTCCAACCAATAAGGGCCACTTTCCCTCTTTCCTGCACTATTTTATGAGGTCCCTGACCCCTCCATAAGCTCCAGAGACTCAGAAGAGGAGATGACACAGGCCTCCCTGTTTCAAAACAGCCCTTTTTTAGTTGTTGGTGCTGGGAATGACCATGGTAACCCCCTCCTGTGCAGCTGGTTTTAACCACTGTCTTGTTCTTATAGGATAAGGGAGCGTATGCTGTGAGTCTCCCAAGGCCTGTGGCTTGAGGGGCACTCACTTATTCACCTTGAGAACCCTGACTTTGCTAAACACCAGCTCCTGGCCCAGCCCAAGTTCAAATGTTTATAGGAAACCTCTTGTCCTTCCCACCCTTTCCTTGGTTCCAAGGTTCCAACGGAAAAAGAAAAAGAAGCATGAGAGGCCATTAATCTTGGACACTATTTGTGCATTTTTGTAACTTAAAAAATGAAAAAAAAATAATGAAAGTAAAGGGGAATACAAATACAAAACTTTGAAGAAAAGTTTTATAGAGGAAAACTAAAACTGTCAGATTGTGGCTATCACCCACCTAGCACCCTTACAGTGATTCCATATCTTGAGTGTGTCTGAGAATTTACATCTTGTACTGCTAACTTCCCCCTATACTGGGAGCATCCCTGTACTGCCCTCCACAGAACTGGGTTCCAAGTACAGCTCCAGACAACTACCAACATCACTGATGTTTCTATCCCAGTGACCCTGATTGCTGTTTCCATTAACTTAAATGTAGCTCCTTGGATCTAACATAAGAACAACCACTGCCTGCTGAGGGGCATGCCCCTTATGTGCATGCCCCAGTCCTGGGCCCTTCAGGATCAAACACTTGTTATCTTTTTCCTTCTTATGTTCATTTGTTTTGTGTTTCTTAAGTTCTACATATGAGTGAAAACATATGGTATTTGTCTTTTTCTGACTGACTTATTTCACTTAGCACAGTACTCTCCAGATACATCCATGTCCTTGCAATTTCAATTTTTTTGGCTGTGTAATATTCCATTCACATTTCTTTCTCCAACAATCGATGGGCATTTGGGCTCTTTCTATAACTTGGCTATTACTCTTTTTTTAAGATTTTTT